>SNQJ01S0309548.1:0-10010 GCA_010110895.2 Picea sitchensis
ATGTTAGACTAACCCCTTTATATGGTGAGGGGACTAAGTGTGGTGCAGTATTTAGAGCATGCATAACATCATTCTTAAGAAGGCAAAATACCTTCCCCACATCCCAACAACTTACAATGAGAAATTTTAATCAAATGCGCGGCCCCTAGTGCAAACAGAGACACACAGAGTGTGGGCGCACGAGCAGAGTTGAGACAGAAAGCGCATGCGCGCAGAGAAAGGTTGTGTTTTATGTGCATGCGTGCCCGATGCACGTCTGTGGGGTGGAATACCCGCGCACCTGTGACAAACGGTCGAGAAAGAAAATCCGGTTGGATTTCTCTCAATTCTCCTTTGAATTGACTGGTTAACAGGTCGGCAGAGGCTGGTTTGTGCACCTGCAAGTTAAACAAACTAAAAGGAAAGCAAAATAAACCCAAATGAGGGAGGAATTGATACCTTATCCCCAGTGGAGTCGCCAATCTGTTTGCACCCTCTTCATCACCTTGGTGAGCAAATCAAGGGTGCTTACATGCCCAGTTGGGTCTTGCTGAGCATGACAGCTGTAGAGGAAAGGGTTAGAGAAAGAAAAACAAAACTATAAGCAAGAATTAAACGAATACAAACTAAAATCATGAGCATATGGATAAGGAAATAACAAACACAAAAAGACCAATATCACCAATGTTTTTAGGCTGATCAATTGATGAAATCAAAGCACAATGAAGAAAGGGGACTATGAGTCCCTTCTTCCTCCAAAGGAAGGCTCTTGGGCCCTCACAAACTTGCTCTCCTTACAATAAGAAAATGAAAATGATGGTGAAAGAACTCCTAGCACATCCACTCAATGGAGAGGTGGATAGCTCAATGAAATGGTGCCAATGTGTTATTGTCAAGGAGTGAGTCCTTAAAACAATCTAGGTAGCATAACATTACATGAAATTCCCTGAGAAAATGATGTTTCTTCATGGCTTTTTATAGCATTGCATTGGGTGATTATGTAACTCCTTTGAAGTGTGAAAAGGGACTCTTTAGGGCTTCATTAGGTCTTTGACCAGCCTACCATGCGGATTCAGCTCAGATTTGAGGGTCAAATCGGCTTGGGAGCTGATCCATAAGTGGTTGGGAGGCCGACCAATTTAATAAATGCGTCGTTTAGCAGGTGCACGGGTTTTTGCACCAACAATCGTGCATCGTGCATGTGCGTGCGCACCACACTTCTGTAAAGCGCCCTTCAATTTTTGGTTACTTTGTATAGTTTTTGACCTTTTTGGAATGCTGTGAAATTAATTCAGTGCCATGAATGACTTCATTACTGTTTGATGATGCCGAGTTCTTGTCGCCATGTGTGGACGAAATTTCAGTGATAACAATGTGTTTCTATGTCATTCTATTTTTATTTCATACTTTTGTTTGAAGTGTTTCATGTGGTAATTTCTATTATAGTGATTGAACAGTCAGATTATCTAATCGTTTGCAGTTTTTCCTCTGTATCATCTTTCAGTAGATATAAGACCTATGAACGTTTTAGGACTCTGAAATTGTATGCTTCTACAAAGTTGTCATCCCTTTTTCTTGTATTAACTTAAAATGAGATTCCTCTTAAATTGATGCCTCATTTTTGTTATACAACTACATGTTTCCTTTTCTTTCTTCAGTCCATGCACTGTCTCTTTTAAAATTGACTTAGATACTAGATACTAGACAAGGCATTCATTTATGTTATACTATTGATTCATAATTTGGAAGTTTTGTTCTTATTAATTCAAACCAGAAATCTGCGACCCTTAAAAAATAATTTTTTATTTTTTTTTACTTAAAAGAAAGGAAACCCTTTGCTTTCATGACTGTTCCAGTTACCAGACAGCCTAATATAGAACCTGGTCTATTAGATCAGATGAGCATTGCGTTAAACCTATTCAATACCACCTTACAAACAACAAATACACGGGTAGAACTTGAACATTCATGGGATGCAATTGAAAGGGATAATAACATTCAAGAACAATGGGAAGCTAGACAGAGACAGTTAAGGAACCAACTGTGATCTCGATTTCCTTTAAACTAGTCTTTTTACCCATTAATTATCTCTACCTTTTCGTATGCCTTGACGGTATACTTTAGAGCCTTAAATTATAAACTCATGAACAACATCTTTTTGGCACCGTTGTCGGGGAGCGAAGAAACAAATCTTTTCCCTGGGAAGAATGATATTGACTTTTTCTTTCTTTGATAGTGAACAAAGATCGAAAAACCTTGTAAGGCTACTTTTATCCTTCACTTGGTGACTCCACAATAAGTAAACTGGATTTCAGCTGAAAGAACCCAGACGACAAGCAGATCTCGCCAGTATCTGATCTGGAAAATATTTTAAAATCAAGAAGATTTCTTAGACAAATCGTTTCACCAACACATACTATCTGTCAAATTAGTTCTACACGGTCGAACATCAGAGAAATACTTGAGAGATCTGTCTCCCTCCCCCTTTTGATCGATACATGCTCTTTTCCAGAATTCCACACTCCTACTATTGAATGCTTCGACGAATGTCTTGTGTATCCTGATTTAACCCCTGTCAATTCTTCGATATATTCGTCTTACAAACCTAGAGAAACAAGTTCTCTTCATATTAGGCCTTCTTTTTCCAGTTTCATGTGCCTTGACGATCAGTTCCGCACAACCTTTCTGTCACATTCAAGTACACCCCAAGTTTCAATATCAAATCTATCAATGGTTGTGCACAAAGGTGTGGGGGTTGGAGGCGGTGTTGTAGGTGGTGCCGCAGGAGGAGCGGAAGTCGTCCAAGTACCACTCCCTAGAATTTTTGCTAAGGTGGTTGCCAGATATTCCCCTCTTGTCCTCCTGGTTCCCCTACATGACCTTCCAAAAAATTACATGAAAAATCTCCCAAAATGTATAGGGGAAGGCGATTTAACCGCACAAGAAAACGTCAATTTATTTCACCAATTCATCGATATCCTAGGACTCGAACACGAAGACATCTACTCCAGAATCTTAGTACAAACTTTCGAAGGGCAGGTCAGAACTTGGTTTCGAGGCTTAGCAGCAGGATCTTTAAGGTTATACGATGAACTCGAAAGTGCTTTCATCAGGCAATGGGGAGAAAGAAAAGATCACCTCTATTATTTGACTTAATTCGGAGCTCTTAGAATGAAAAATTTTGAATCAGTTCTTGAGTTCACCCAAAGATTTAATAAATTGTACAATAAAATTCCCATCGAGGTCAAACCTTCTCAGCCTGCAACAAAAGTAACCTTCACCGGAGCTTTCGACCCTAATTTCACCTTACTATTAAGAGAGAGGGGATCAATAGACCTCACCAAGATGCAAGATGATGCCCTGGAAATTGAATCAAACATGATGGCTTTAGGAAAGCTAAAAGCCAAAATGGAGGCTGGGAACAAGGAAACCAGAAGATACAGAGAACAAGGAGGATCTTCTGGGTCAGGGAGATCTTCAGGAGACAAAATGGACGACATGGCTAGGACAATTAAAGAGCTGTCTAATAAGATTTAAAAAATGGAATTAGATCAAACAAAAAAATGACCATTTTCCCAGAAAGGATTTCAGAAGGAATCTCAATCGTCAAATCCCACAAAGACAGATTAAGAATGAAGATCAGAAAATCCCAACCCCCTTCAAGAGTGAAAACTTCTTTGGAGAGGAAGATTTAGAAGATTTCGAGGAATTAGAGGAAGATATAAACAATCTGGATGATGATGAGCCACAACCCTATTTATCGAGACAAGATTATGAAAAATTCTTAAATAAAGAAAATAGATTGGAAAATGACCTAAACAGTAGTACTTCTGAAGATTTGACCTACCAGGGTATTGTCGATGGTATAATGGCCGAGCTTCAACAGAAGTACAATCTAAGGCCTAGAAATAGGAGTGTTGCAATTGCCCAAATGAAAAAGATATTTCCGAGGAGTGAGATAGACGAGATAGTTTCAAAAAATGTTGAAAAGAAGACTGAAAAAACTAACATAGCAGACACACAACCTACCAAGACTAAGGTGTCTGAAACACCCACAGTCAAAACACAAAAAATAAAAGTTCCTGCAATGGAAACGAAACCTTCACCAGAAAGGAAAGATGATAAGAAGGGGACCGAAGCTCAAACCATAGAGAACGAAAAAATTGCGGGGAGTTTCAATCTGGAAAATGAAATAAATAAAATCAATATCCCCATACCTCTTGTCGAGCTAGCAAAAAAACCCATCTACAGAAAACAAATCGCCAAGATGATTAGTTTTTGATGAAATCCAAGCCAATGTCATTAACTTAGAATATGACAAACCGAATATAATTTTTGGTCCTCATTTCGAAGGTGCCAAAGACACTGTTGCCCCCTTCTACATCACGTTAACCATGTTTGACCAACTAATCCACAACTGTATGCTCGATTTTGGAGCATCCCATAATGTAATTCCTAAATCCATTATGGACAAATTGGGTCTCGAAATCACCAGGCCTTATGGAGATTTATATTCTTTTGATTCAAGGAAAGTTAAGTGTATAGGCATGATTAAATACTTGGTGGTAAATCTGCCTCAATTACCTACGAAAATCATTCTCATGGACGTAGTGGTTGTCGATATCCCTCCGAAGTATGGTATGTTGTTATCTAGATCCTGGGGTGCCAAGCTTGGGGGATCCCTCCAGCTTGACATGACATATGCTACGATCCCAGTTTTTGGAGCACAATTCACGCGCCTATACAGAGAGACCAGGTTGGCATTCAGGGTAAGTGATCCGCGCAACCTGAATAACCACCCTGTATATATTTCTGATCAGGATCTGGGTAATTGTATTTTATCCATTGAAGATGATATTGTTTTAGGTATAGATGAAAGTAGTACAGAATAAAAAACAGAAATAGAAGAAGAAAAAAAAAATGTATATAGCATTGGTGTGTGGAAGATGTTTTTTGATGACGCTTCATCTTACCTTAGAGCCGGAGCTGGGGCACTCCTTGTGGCCACTGATAATCAATTCGTAATCCCTTTTTCCTATAGAATCCAGTGGAATGTCGACCACACTAATAATGTATGCGAGTATGAAGTCTTAGTATTAGGGTTGGAAGCCGCTAGGAGAATGAAAATAAAAAACCTTGAGATCTTTGGTGATGCCGAGCTAATAGTAAAACAGGGAAACTGACAGGACCAAGCCAAACATCCTAGGCTGAGGTCTTACAGGAATTGCGTCTGGGATCTGATCAAATTTTTCTTCTCCTCTGTCAAAGTCCACTACATTCCAAGAACTGAAAACCAACAGGCCAATACGTTAGCCAAAGCAGCCTCAACCTTCACACCTCCCACCGCTTTCAAACTAAAATACCATATACAAATGAGAAACCGACCTTCCATACCCAATAACACACAGCACTGGAAAGTTTTTGAGGATGATGAACAATTGCATAAATTTTTAGAATCGATAGATGAGTTTGCCGAAACTAATACTGACCAAGAAAACCAAAATGATCTTGTTTGGATCATGCAGGAAGGGGAAGACCCCCAGGAATTCCATGATAAAATCGCCAATCATCGAATGCTTGTTCTTAAAAATAACCAGATCCCTAAGGGATTGATTCCCTTGGAAAGGTTATTAATCAAGACGATATCCCATTAAGATCCACTTTACAACCTCAACCTGAAGAGGATGAGGACTGTGACATAGGTACCAAAGAAAACCCTCGGTTGGTGAAACTGTCCAAATACCTGTCCCCAGAAAACAAAAGTAAATATGTTGAGTTGCTTAGAAAGTATAAAGACGTTTTTTCTTGGTCTTATGACGAATTGAGAACTTATGATACTTCTATAATCGAACATAAAATTCCTTTAAAACCTGGTGTCAATCCTTTTAAACAAAAACTCAGACAGATAAACCCTATTCTACTACCAATAATAGAAAAAGAAGTCAAAAAACTCTTAGATGCCAAAATCATCGTCCCACTAAGATATTCTGAGTGCATAGCTAATCTAGTCCTAGTAAGAAAGAAAAATGATGAAATCAGACTGTGTGTTGATTTTAGAAACCTGAACCGATCTTCACTCAAAGACAATTATCCATTGCCTAAGATGGACCACATCTTAGAGAAAGTAGTTGGAGCTAACAAAATGTCGATGATTGATGGTTTTTCAGGTTACAATCAGATCGCAGTACATTAAGATGATAAAGAAAAAATGGCTTTCACTACTCCTTGGGGTACCTTCATGTATGATAAAATGCCTTTTGGCTTGATGAATGCTGATGCAACCTTCTAGCAAGCCATGGACATCGCCTTTGTGGGTGAGAGAGATAAATTCGTTGTCATCTATCTCGATGATCTGACTGTTTTTTCAAAATCTGATGCAGAACATTTAGTACACCTGAAGCAAACCTTCGAGAAATGTCGTAATTTTGGTTTATCCCTTAATCCCAAAAATCTCATTTCTCTATGCAAGAAGGTAATATTTTAGGTCATCTAGTGTCTAAAGATGGAATCAAAATCGATCCAAAAAGAATTGAAGCAATAGATACCATAAATATTCCTAGGAATGTAAAAGAAGTTCAATCTTTCTTAGGAAAAATAAATTTCTTGAGAAGATTCATCCCTAACTTCGCTGAAATTGTGAAAATGATCACATATATGTTAAAAAAGAACAGTGAGATGAAGTGGAAAAGAAAATAAAAAGCATCCTTTCAACAAATCAAGAAAGTTATCAGCAAAGCACCAGTCTTGGCAAGTCCTGATTACACAAAAGAATTTCTGATTTCTTCCTTCACTTCCGAACACACTATTGCAATTGTAATGTTATAGAGAAACGAAGAAGGCTTTGAATAACCCATTGCTTTTTTCAGTAAAAGTATGAGAGATGTGGAGTTAAAATATAATATACTAGAAAAACAAGCTTATGCAATGGTAAAGGCTCTCAAGGCCTTTAGAACATACATATTACATTCGAAGATCATAGCCTATGTTCCTACAAGATCTGTCAAAGACATACTGGTTCAGCCGGATAGTGATGGGAGAAGAAGCAGATGGCTAGCCAAGATTCAGGAGTTCGATCTTGAAGTCAAACCAACAAAACTCATTAAAGGCCGAGGTTTGGCTAAGCTGTTAGCCGAATCCAACTTGTAGGCACTTGGAATTGATCGGCTGGAAGAGGATGAAGATTTTCTAGAGATAAATGAACTCGACTTCGCTACATCTACGGTTTCCATAGAATAAAGGTTTTCTTCTTCAGGCTGGTACCGTGATATTGTTTCTTACCTATTGACTCTTCAATGTCCCAACAAACTAACCCCATATAAATCCAAGACACTGAAGCTACATGCTATTAAATATTGTATTGTAGACGGAAAATTATTTTGGAAGGACCCCCTCGGTTTCTTAATGAGTTGTTTAGTCGAGACCGAAACTGAAAAGGTGATAGATGAGTTTCATGAGGGAGTGTGTGGAGGAAACCACGCTTGGCGAGCCACGACTTATAAAATCCTAAGAGCTGGATATTACTGGCCCAAAATTTTCACAGATGTTAACACCAAAGTCCGAACTTGTGGTCCCTGTCAGTTGTTTACAGGTAAACAGAAAGTCCCAGCTTTACCTCTAATTCCAGTTAAAGTCGAAGCCCCTTTTCAACAGTGGGGCCTCGATTTTATCGGAGAGATTCACCCACATTCCAGTGCTCAGCACAAGTGGATTCTAACCACAACGGACTATTTTACTAAGTGGGTGGAATTTATTCCCACGAGAAACACAACTAACGCAGTTGTAATCAATTTTCTAGAGGAAAATATTTTATCCAGATTCGGTTGTCCCCAAAATATAGTCACCGACAATGCACAAGCATTTAAATCGATGGCTATGATAAACTTTTGCCAAAAATTCAACATCATATTAGGCCACTCTACAACTTATTATCCACAGGGCAACGGTTTAGCTGAATCATCTAACAAAAGTCTGACAACTGTGATAAAAAAAATATTGACTGACAACAAGAAGACGTGGCATATTCATTTGAAATATGCTCTATGGGCCAACATGATAAGTACCAAAAGGGCGATTGGAATGTCCCCTTTTCAGATGGTTTATGGCACCGATGTTATTTTACCAATCAATCTTGCTCTGCTAATGAAAATTTGGCAAGATTCAAATGAAGAACCTAACAACATTACCAGGAGAGAAAACCAGTTGGTAGAAGTTCAACAAAATATGACCGAAGTAAACGAAAAGTTGCAGAGATATTAGGATAAGATGAAGGCTTTGTTTGATCAGAAGGCTAAGGATAGAGATTTCCTCCCTAGAGATCTGGTACTAAAATGGGAAGCCAGAAGAGAAGACACGGGAAAACAAAACAAGTTCGATTCGATTTGGTCTGGCCCTTATAGAGTCTCGGCCTCAAAAGGAGAAAATGCATTTTCATTAGAAAATATCAATGGAGACATTCTAAGCACCCCTTTGAATGGGCAATACCTTAAACACTACATGCAGTAATATGTTTTCGAATTTTCATTGAACATACCGGTTTGTTTTCAAGTTCCCTTTATAGTTACGTTGCTTTCGGTAAGTAAAAAAAAAATTAATTAATTAATTCTCAGAAACCACAGATACAGAATAGCTCGAATCTAGCAGTTCACAAAAGCATCTGACAATTATCAGGTTATTTTATTCACAGGAACAACGTCATGGACTCAAGAGATCAACTACACTACAGGGGTAATCTACATGGATAATCAAGATAAATACTTACCAAAAAGGTAATAAGTAAACAATCCTCTAGCTGCAAATGCGGAAAACTACTAAGGCATGAACTCTGAACTGGAAACCTGAGTTAAAAAATGTCCTAAGAGATACAAATGAATGAGACACAAACTTTGAATTTTCCAATTTTCAAAAGATTCAAAAAAAGAAGTTTAAAATTTAAATAAAAAAATTTATACACGTTGGCACTCCTAAGTAGTCTGAGATTCTCTCATCTTTTCCCTTCGATCACTATCAAGTTTACTCTTCACCCAACCCTAGATTTTTTCTCCTTAGTCTCTAAAAAAAAGGGGAAAAAGGTCTCATCTTAATTTCGAAAACGTTGAGATTGACTTTTGAAGCGAGGATAGATAAAATTATATGTTTCTCCTAAACTTTGGTTGAACCAGAAGTCTGTCTGGGCTAATCCTAACCTTGTTAGTCCCTCTAGCAGAAATAAAATGATCGTTTTTTCTTAAAAAAAAAAAAAGGTTTCAAGTTTTGTCTGGGATTCTCCATAAAGTTAAAGTGTCTGAGGGCCCAAAGGAGATTGATCCAGGGCTATTTAAAAAAGCAGACAGACCCTTGCTGTAAATTTGTTTTAACCAGTATATTTTCCCTGAGTATGTTACATAAGTATTGATTTCCCCCACTTCGTAACAAAAATGTGTATAAAGAGATTGTGAAAGGAAATTTGTTATTGATTTCTCCCATCTAATCTAAAGAGATGATGAAAGGAAATTCATTATATGATTGCCCTCATCTCAACATTTAAATGCTAAAAATAACGAAGTGGTGAAAGGAAACTCAATGTGGAAAATCTGATAGCTTCATCGGGGTATTGAACAGGCCCGCTAGCAATGAAGCAATGTCTACATACTGGACAAGGTTGTTATACACGAATTGCAAGATGCCCTGGTAATTTTCTCCTTTCAGCCAAATTACACTCTAAGATTATGGGATTCTAGATTACACTCTAAGATTCTCTTGATGCGAATACGATCAAATAAAAACTGGTAGAATAATTAATCTTGTTTTGATTATCTTGCACAAGTCTGAGGTCGGTTTTAGAAAGGGAAATCTATGTGAGCCTATTTCGAGATTGTCGAACGCTTTAGTCTTGAAGGTTTTTCGAAGTCAAGGTTGGAATCTTTATCCTCCTAGTAGGTTTTTCACAAATATGTCTCATAGACTGGAATAACTGACCCCATTTACCCAATAATAAAAGGCACTAAGTCCGCCCGTTCTCCTCATCCCACAAGGAGATGAGGTCCCCAATTGGA
>SNQJ01S0309549.1:6056-16066 GCA_010110895.2 Picea sitchensis
AAGTATGAAAACAATTCACCAGGTAGCGGTGAGCACCTGTGAGACAGATGTCAAGGAAAGAATCAGAAATGCACAAGAAACAGTTCCCTTCATCTAGACCGTGGCCATGTACCTACAACAAGAACCCATTGTAGTAAAATATGAAGGCTACCAGATGACCGAAGGAGGTCTTCTCTCTTACAGAAACAGATTTTATATTCCAGCGTGTGACAACTTGAAGAGGTTCATTATGGATGAACTACATAAAAGACCCTATACTGGTCATCCAGTATACCAGAAAATGATCACTGCCACCAGGAAACAATTTTATTAGCCTGGATTGAAGAAAGACATAACCGAGTACTTAGCCAAATGCATAGAGTGCCAACAGGTTAAAGCAGAACATCGACACCCAACATGATTATTGCAACCTTTACCAATCCCAGAGTGGAAATGGGAAACCATCTCCATGGATTTCATCACTGGATTACCAACCTCAACCAAACAGAATGATGCCATTATGGTGGTGGACGATAAATTGAGAAAGTCTTCTCACTTCATCCCCGTCAAGTCGACTTGTAAGGAAATAGATATCGCCCAGGTATTCATGAAAGAGATATTCAGACTGCATGGTATGCCGAAAGAGTTTGTGTCTGACAAAGACACGAAATTTACTTCCAACTTTTGGAAATCACTGATGGCTGGTTTAGAGACCAAATTGTTGTTTAGCACTGCCTATCACCCTCAAACTGACAGACAAATAGAATGAGTGAACCAAATACTTGAAGAAATGCTAAGAATGCATGTAATGCATCAACCCAGGAAGTGGGAAGACTACTTGCCATTGGTAGAGTTCGCCTACAACAACGTCTACCAAACATCCTTGAATATGAGCCCCTTCGAAGCCCTCTATTGTAGACCGTGTAACACTCCAGTTAGCTGGAGTAATCCCGTAAACAAAATTTCTTTTGGACCCGACATGTTGAAAGAAATAGAACAACAGGTGACTCAGATAAAACAAAACCTGAAGGTCCCTCAGAAACGACAGAAAAGTTAGGCCGACCAAAAGAGAACTCCAAGAGAGTTCAAAGAGAGAGATCATGTATATCTCAGAGTTAGGCCCAGGAAGAGTTCCCTGAAAATGGGATCTTGTGCCAAGTTGGCACCTTGGTATTGTGGACTCTTTGAGGTTCTATATAGAGTGGGACCTGTAGCCTATAGGCTAGCACTTCCTCCCACAGTAAAAGCACATAATGTTTTCCATGTTTCATTATTGAAGAAATATGTACATGATGTTAATCATATAATTGACTGGTCTATGATCCAAGTGGAACCAGAGGAAGAATTTCTACCAGAACCTTAGTGCATACTGGACAGAAAGGAAACCCCGCTCCGAAACTGAACCATTGCACAGGTCAAGGTGCAGTGGAGACATTTTGGCCCAGATGAGGCTACGTGGGAAATGGAGGATGCCATGATACAGGTATATCTGATTTTGTTTACTTCTATACATGCATGTCATGTTGATATATAAGAACATAGAGGAAGATGTTCCTTTAAGGGGGAGGGAATTGTAACACCCTGTTTCCCCCAGTTTGTAAAAATAACTATACTGGCCAAGAACTGTGGCAAACTCAAAAATGTGAATGTGTGATGTGAATGGACCTTGTGAAAAAGGTCGATGAATGTGAATAATATTATGAATATATATATTGCAGAATTTCTGAGAGGGGTTATGCTAAAAAAGAGACCACGATGGTTGAAGAAAGGTGGTGGAAGGCACCTAGAAAGGTGGCATTAACTTCCACCGAATCCAATACCGTATTTGGACTTCACTGGCCCAGAGAACCAAGAGCGCCTCGTTGGCCTGAAATAAATTACTCACAGGTTGGTAGGTAGAGGGATCCTCAGGAATTAATGAGGGATGGGGGAAGTGAATTGTCCATCTGTAGGAGCCTCGGGCCTGACCACTGCGAGGGAAATTACGCCACACGCAACCTCACAAGAGAAAATGCGTGAGGAAGAAGCGAGTAGGGGCAGACGTGAGGGGAGAAAGAGAACTATGGGAAAATGCAGAGTGAGTGATAGCAGAGAAGGGGGAGAGTAACCCTCGTTCTTGGTCAAACCGAGACGTAGTCTCGCAGCATCATAGTCTCATCTCAGGGGTGGCTAGTGGTAAATCCATTGGGAGTCGCTGAGCCTATGATTGGTGGGAAACGAGCACCCCTCTCAGCAGTTGCATCACTTCTGGTGTTTTTCTGATAAGTGTTTTCTTTCATCTTGTATCTTGAAATGTATATTCTAACATCTATGCTCATAAGTTGTGAAATCATGAAGGGTTTCAGTATAATACTGTTTGTGTGGTGTTTGATCAGAAATGGTGGTTGCATGCTTTTTTTGGAAGGACCACATATGAATTACGTTTATGGATAGATTGTACATATATATATATATATGCATATTAAATTAATTCAGACTTCGAGTCTGTTCTCGGGGAAATCTATGCCTTTATTCGTCCCCAAGAATACCTGGAGTAGATCTCCCCATAGAGACACCCTTCTTAGAAAAACTCACCAAGAACCTGGAAAAAGGATTTGAAGGTGCAAGTATTAGTAACCATGTACGAGGAAGAATGATCCTCTTGAAATCCAAAAATAGCAGCGAAGGAATACTGTGTTCGCTTCGCAAGAGTCATCGAGGAGGCATTGGAGGGTCGAAATTCTCCGTGGAGAATTCACGAAATCCCGAGAGCTGTCAGATCTTGCAGAGGAGCAGGGGAGTTATGGTAATCCCATTTTTCAAGTTTTAAATCAAGTTTTAAGAGTTATAGCACGCCCCCTGCGGGCTGCCAAGAACTGTTTTGTAGCTTCAGTGCCTTGTTGTTGGTCTATGGAGTCAAAATTTTATTATGGCGTAGTGGGTGTGTTACAGGAACTATCTTCAACTTCTTCCCCGTTGTCTTTGTCAAGTACTTATGTGGTGCAAGAAACACATAATTCTTCCTATCTCCTAGGTTAAAATCATTGATTTTAAGGTTGGGTATCATTCCTAGCTGCGTTCCCACTGCCCATATCCCCTTCGAGAGGTAGGCAGTGATGAGGGTGTACTTTAAATATCCTGGAACGCTATCACAAATAACCGCACCAACCAGAGGAGGGATGTAGTCAAGCAGGACCGAAAGGATGAGATTCGCGTTCACCAGGTCGTCGCGGTGCTTGCTTCTTTTCTCTGTCACAGTTCAGGATGGCCTGGATTGACGTGAAATCGATGGGAATGCTTGTAATCCTCTCATTGATGAGGCTTCTATTCCTATGGACATGACCTTCTCATCCATAAGGTGCATCATTATTTCTTCTACGAACTTCTCTATTGAGCTACGTTCGCCCAACATACACACTCGTGGTCAAATGCTCGGGTAGGCGAATAGGTTCTCAAGGTAAGAAAAATAGATGGTGAAGTCTCAATAAGCACATCGTGATAGAAATTAGTTCTATGTGGGCTTGGATAATCACTATTTTCAAAATTTTCCCTAGTGAGGCATTCGACGGATTAAGTAAACAATGTCGTAACAGACTCCTCCAAAGGGTGGGAATGCCTCAATCAATACGATTCCATCCATTATGGCGTGGTCCCAATGGTCCAATGGCGATCTTTCTGGAAATAAATGTGTTTATATCCATTCTAGAGCATCATTCTAATGGTTGGGATGCCTCCAAAGGTCATATAGCTTCACCGTGGCAAAGTGTCAGTCTGCGTTGTTCTTCTATTCTGACGAGGTTCAAGTTCTACAAGCCTACTTCCTGCAAAGTATTCACTGGAACCTGGTGCAATTTTTCTAGCTTTGATTTCTTCTTACTGAGATTTCTTTCTTTCTTTCCTGTGATCTGTGTTTTTGTATTCCTCTTTCCATTCTTGTTCTTATCTTCTCTTAGCATAGTAACTTCGCACTGTTGAGGGTCTTTCACAGGGTTCGAGGGTAATACTTCTTCTCTTACTGTTTCTGGAGTAGGTGCTCTTCTCTTTTGCATGGATAAGTTCTTTAAGCCTTCTTGCGTTCTTTCAACTTCAACAACTAAGTCTCTGGACCTCAGTTGCTTCGAATTGGCCTCATGTTCTTCTAGTAAGCGTGTTATTCTCCTAGCCATGAAATCCCTTAATTCTTGTTTTTTCTGTTCTATAGCTTCCTCTTCTTGTTTCCTTTAGATCTGATCTTTCTCAATCTAGGTTCTTCCTAACAAAAGTAAAAAAGGAGTGTTGTTCTCAACAAACTTAACGATCTCAAATTATTCTTCCGTCGATGTTGCATGAGCAACCATAGGCACATGAGTAAGTCTTCCACATAGGGTTATCATCTTTCCTTTAAACAATCCTATTCCTCCCAATGAAGGAATCGTAGCAGGCTTTCCCAAAATTTCCCAAGTACTTTCTGTCATGATATGCACCTGTATTTCTTCATCTAGAACACAGTCTACGTTGAAGTCTCCTATTCTTATTTCTATGCACTCCTTCTCTTTTACGATCTCTGGTAAAATGATGTCTCTTTGATCATTCAAGGTTTATTTCATTTGCAATAATATAGGCTCTGATTCTTTTTGGTGTTCTAGCATATCCTTAATCTTTTGACCTTCCTCGTGGTTTTCTTGTCTCATATTCATCTTTTCAACTTTAGCAATCATTCTAGGACAATCCAGAACCTCATGACCAAAACATTTATAGCAAAGACAAATAGGACCTGTACCACGGCATTCCTTAGCAATATGTCCCAATCTTCTGCAACTATAACAAAGAGTCATTCCTCTCTTCCTCTTAAACAATCACCAACCTTTCTTGTACTGCGCACTGGGATCACAGTGATGAACCTGCAAAAAATTATTTCTAGGATCCCGCACCCACTTGTTAGTCCAAAAAAAAATTCTATGCATAAGAATAACATATCTTTCATTATTTCTATCCGATATATTCATATAAAGTCTTCTCGCTTCTAGCTGTGCCCTAGTTTTCAAACTATGACAAAATATATCAATCATACCTAGATCCATACTTTCGAAGAAAAAATTTCCACTTATCTTACCTTTATTAGAGCACAAAGATTTAATATCTTACCTCTTTTCTTCAGATCTGGCTCCCTTCTTAGCACAAATCTTCACAAGTTGAGTAGAATACTGTGCACTTAGATCAACAGATCTACGCACAAAGATTTCTTTTTTCTTCAGTTCCTAGCAATCACAGTTTTAGGTTTTGACAACAAAACCATTTGTTGGCACAGGGGTAGACCCAAGGTTCAACGCTTCAACAATGCACCAACAAAACCCTAACTACCAGGCCTTTCAGCAACACCTGTAAAGAAGATGAAGTCTCACCTGAGGTAAAGGTAGGGGGTTTGCAAGACTCAGGTGTCTGCAACCTAGTTGGGACAAAATTTTGTGATCACACTACTTAGCAGAGAACTTAGCAAAAAACATTCATTAGTCTTTAACCCTTTTATTCACATTGCAGTTTAACACCCTAATTACAGATCAACGCAATGAAAACCAAGATCCAAGCATATCTAATCATCCATCACATAGAATTAAAGTATATCTAACATTCATTCAAATCATAAATCACTAAGCATCAACTGGATCTATCATACATCTAGGTTAATAAATTAAGTACATAAACAAAATCAACACCATAGCACAAAGCACATCAAAACAAGATATGCGTGGTTCACCCCAGTGTGGGGCTATGTCCACCAACTCTTCTTCTTCTTCTTTATTAGCTTCTTCCAATATTCTTACAACCATAGATCCACAAGCCAACTCTGTATATGACAGGATATCTGCACACACCTCGTCAGATACTTCTTCCACGACTTAGGTCCAAGCACAGAGCCTTTACACAGTCTGTGCACAAAGAACTTACAAAACACTTACACTTAGCTATGCAAACCTTAACACATCTTCATGCACATAGCTAACATTAGCACTAAGCCATCAACCTACTAGGTATACTTCTTACATCGCCTAGCTATCTATTTATACATTATAAAAGGGGCCTAAACATGGGTAAACCCATGGGATGACATCCCATACCTGTTACATAAAACCTAAACCCAAAAAACTCGTAAAAGGGGGATGAGATCCCGCAATCTCCGCTTCGCCTGGGTGCTCCATATTCGATCAACCTGTCAAAGTCCCAAAAATGGTCAAACACAACCAAGGTTCTCCAAAACTTGGTCGACGGCCAACACTCGGGGAGCTAGGAGTGGCATGAAAATAGAGGATTACATAGCCACTCATTGAATTGAAGGGACCAAGAACGTAGGGATCCAACTCCCAATCAGAGTGATCAACAATATAAGTCTCAATATTGTTTTACTAGTGTTTACACGGATCACAGGGTCGACCTCTTTGTACCAGGCATCGAGGCCACTTATGTTCTATTCAGTGGAGTGCTTGTGACCCACGATTTATGACCGGTGCACCTCGCTGCTGACCAACATGAATATCCAACTGACAGAATGCAATCTGGGTAGAAAGAGGAACTTCGAGTTCGTGTCTATCCTTTCTATTTTTTTCTTCGAGCGAGTTCTAGGCTTGGGCCCTAGAGTTGCTATTGTTTTGCATGGACCTTGTGATCCATCCATGGCACAGTGGACCGAGGTGATGAGGCAACAGGGGGGTGGTAAGGTGCCAACACCCTAAAACGAGGATTTTTTCTTCTGGTGGAGTAGATAGGTGATGGATCTGGAGGAATACCCTTACGCAGGGATTGACTTCAGAGGAGATCCGTACATGTTGTTACCACTAGGTTCCGCCTACAGAGACATAGGTATGTAAAAAAAATTTGAATGTTTCAATTTTTTTGTATTTTTGTATAAGAAAAAAAAAATATTTTTGGATGATGTTGAGTATTAACTAAACATGTATGTGACACAGACGTGGGTCCACGCTGACCAGGTGAAATTCCACGACACTCATGGAGGCACCAGGGGGATGAGGCAACGGGAGGGATGTTGATAGAGTGCTTGAAAATGTGCAGGGAAATCTGTCTCGTTTGATGCAGAGGATTCCCATGGTTTAGGTGAAGGATCTATCGAAGGCGATGCAACGACAGGTGGTAGGTGTGCCCTGTGCTTGGGTACAAATCTTTCGACGTCTTGCAAATGCCATATTATGCTATCATGACCCTCATCCGACGCCACATGCATAGATTTCATGAATATTGTATGATCGAACGTATATATATATATATTGAGTGTGTGAGCCCCAATTTTGTACTATAACATCATATTTTTTGTAGAGGTGAAATATATATAAAAAAACATTGATCTTCGGCTTTACTTATGTTACAATGTGTACATTGATGAAAGTGTTTTATTTGCTTTATTTATGTGAAAAATTCCAATCTAAAAAAAAATTAACATATCGATCAGATATATAATTAGAACTTCTAGGTATGTGATGATAAGTAATAAAATCAAATTGTCGTTCCAAAAGTCTTACTCGTAAGAATCGTCGGAGTAGAGTAGGTTCACGCACACGGCAACTGTCATTCAACTGACATACTACTAACTGGGAGTCCATACGAACTTCTAAAGAGTGAATACCATGTGAAATGGAATCGTGCAAAATTTCTATAACGATTCTATATTCGACCACATTATTCATGGATGGCCCTAGGAAAATGCCACCTAAAGACACTAGTAGACCCTCAGGTGAGTAAACAACCCAAGCGGTGAAAGCCAAGTTCCTAAGTAGACCGAAGACTCCGTTGACATCTTCCAACCAAGGGAAAACTTAATAAGAAATATGAAGATAAAAATAAAGGGAAAATATATATACACTAAAATACATTAGTATACAAAGAGTTATGCCCAATATTGGGGTCAAGTGTAATATATTTTCAAATAGATCCCATTCATGGGCTCAACTAGCATGTTCCCTTCATAATATTCTCATTCATAGGCTCCATTTTATAAGACACATTGCACAATATAGGGACCATGCCACATGGTTTTGAACTTTCCTGCCCCTAGTGGTTCTTTGGCTTGATCAGATAGAAGGACCAAATCACCCTCAGCGTACTGTCGAGGACAGATAGACATATCGTATTGGACCTTGACATGTCTTTTATTCTCTTCAATAGCTGTGGAGGCATCTCAATGTTGCTCATATAGAATCTTTAGGTGTTTGAGGTGTTGTTCGATATCCAAAGTGTCAGGTAGAAGCGAAACTTCCAATCTAACAGAAGGGATTTCACATTCAATAGGTAAGATCGAATCCACACTATGTACTAACTGGAAAGGAGAAAATATGGTGGAATTTTTAAGCAAGGTTCGGTATGCCCAAAGTGATAGATAAATCATGATATGCCAGTTTAATTTTCTTTGACTGACAATTTTCTGCAAAATGGTCTTGAGAGATTTGTTCACAGCCTCTAATTGTCGATTTTCCAAGGGGTAGTAAGGGGAAGAATAACCATGCCTAAAGCCCAGTCTTGATGCTAGTTCTTTCATCATTTCATTCTGAAAGTGACTTCCATGATCATTGACAATATCACTTGGGATTATGAACCCGGGTATAATTTGATTGAATATGAAGAAGGAAACAGTCTTACCATCAGATTTAACTATAGGCATGGCCTCAACCCACTTAGTAAAGTAGTCTATGACCATGATAATGTGTTGATTCTCCCTATCCAAAGTTGGGTTACAATCCACAAAATCCACCCCCCACTTGGTGAAGGGACCAAAGGTAACAACTGGCTGGAGAGGGGATGGATGCAAGAAAATTTTCTAAGTGAACACCTGGCAGGGGTGACACTTCTTAACCACTTCGTTACAATCTTTAAAAATAAACAACCAAAAATAATCGGCTCACAAAATTTTATGGGTTGTCGCAAGCCGACATAGATGACCACCACAAGCCCCACTGTGGAATTCGTTTATAAAATAATCAACTTCTTCGTGAGTTAAACAATGACGCAGGATATTGTCTACTCCTCAGAGATAAAGAGTGTTGTCGATGATAAGGTAATTCTTAGCTTGGTATCGTATACGTCATCGGTCATCTTGCGAGAGATGTTGGGGGAACTTCAAAGTTTGAAGATAGACAACAATATCTCCATAAAAAGGGTCCTATGACAAGACAATGAAAATGTGTTCATACACAAATGAATCAACATGAATAACATCCTCATCTAACCGAGGGAAATCAGATATTAACTCTGCAAAAACTAGTGATATTTTAGACTTCACAGAAGAGAAATCGAGATCGAATTATTGTAGAATGACAATCCATTTATTGTACTTCCCCCCTATGATATGCCTCATAAGGACGTATTGAAATGGATTGACATCAACAACCACAATAGTTTTGCAAAGAAATATATAGTGTTGTAATCGTTGGACTACGTGAACGACAACCAAAGCTAGATTTTCAAAATGATAATATTTGAGTTCATGGCCGACTAAGTTTCAACTAAGATAGTAAATGGCATGCTCACGGAGATCGTCATCCTCCTGAACCAATACCATTCCAATCATCTCTTCGGACGTGGCGACATAAATCAAGTAATCTCTATCGTATTGAGACTTTGGTAGAGGAGTCGATACCAAGGGTTTCTTCAAAGCATCGAAGAATTCCTGGGATCGCTCATCCCAGATAAAAGGAGCATCCTTCTTTAGGAGACGCATAAAACCCTTAGTAATATTGGCATAGTTCACTATAAACCATCGCAAAAAGTTAGATTTCCCTGTAAACCTTGAAGTTGATGAATAGTGCGCGGGGGAGGAAATCGAAGTATTTCCTCAACCTTTAATGGATCTACCATGATCCCATTCTCAGAGGCTAGAAATCCTAGAAGGTGACCTAACCTAATGAAAAAGATGCATTTATGAGGGTTCAAACAGATGTGGTAATGGAGACATCTTTCAAAAACTAGTCGAAGGTGTTTAGGGTGATCCACTCTCTTAAGGGAGTGAGCATCGAGATCGTCGAGATAGGATTCAACTATATGCTTGAGATAGTGAAATACGAAGGTCATAG
>SNQJ01S0309550.1:0-10174 GCA_010110895.2 Picea sitchensis
GAGGCTTTGCATCCAGGGTTTAGGGAAGCCCTGTTTAACTGCTAAATTGAAGAGCTTGTGTATGTGAGGGATAAGGATTGGCCCTCCGATTTTAAAAATTTCAGCTTGGTAGCCTTCAATGTCCTTAGCTTTCCCATTTGCGAGCCGCTTAACCCTGAACTCTATGTCATCTAAAGGAAAAACTTCTTCCTTTGTAGGGACAATAGGAATGGTGTCCATGGAATTAGGGAACTCGTAAAAACTTTTAAGGTAGGAATTCCAGTCCGTTAAAGGAATCCTATTATTTTCTTTAGTATTGTGTTTTAGACTTTGGCTCCAAAACTTCTTAGGATCCAACTTGTATAGTTGTGAAAGTTACTCTTACCTTTAATGTATATTTGTTATAATACAATTATAAAATTAAAAAAATATAATTTGTATATGTTTTAATGGAATTTTTGAATTAAATCACTTTCACTCATGGCATAGCATTTTATTGATACATTGTCTACATTCAATTTGTTTTGTTACATTGTATGATGTTTTGTTGCAAGAGTGTGTTTCCCTATTAAACATAATAGGGATATAAATGAAAATATTATACCACTTTTAAAATAAAATAAATGTTTTTCTTTTTAATATGATATTTTTTTTTGTGTGTTTGTGTATTTTATTTTGAATGGATATTTAATAGAAAACAAGGGATAACAACTAATTTTATATTATAATTTTCTCAAAATTTTATTTTAATTTTTAAATATTTAAATTATTTTTTAGAAAAAAAAAAAAGATTTGGGTTATTGTACATGCATTTCTAATCTTATGGGTTTGGAAGTGTATGAATTTCCACTCAACTTGCTAGGTAGGTTTAGTGGTAGAAACCCCTGATCTTTTGGTTTTTCTACTAAACCTTTTTTTAAAGAGTTGCGATAAAAAATGCTTGTTGAAATGGAAGATGACACATAACAACCATAGAATATTCCAAACATCAAGCCCTAAAGGGATGAAAATTATGACAAAAATGTAATAAAAGGTGTCAAGGTGTATTCTAAGGGTGAAATATGACAATTAAACCTTAGATTCCAAGTTAACAAGGCTGGAAATTGAGCGTGAGTCCTAATCTAAGCACAAAATTGAGGGTTTCAAGACAAGGTTAATTCAAGAAGAATACAAGATAACATGCAATATCACCACTTTGATAACACATTTATTTAATACATTCAAGAAATAACCATCAATGACTTAGAAAGAGCATTCAATAGGTAAATCAATGACTTAGACCTACACCTTAGCTTGGCTTGGCTTGCCAAGCCATGCTTTTCCTTGCCTTGTCTTTCCATGTCATGCCTTGCGTTGCATTCACTTGACATGCCATGCCATGTCATGCCTTTCCTTGTATTTCCTTGCTATGCCATCCCATGCCATGCCATTCTTTGCCTTGCCATGCCATGCCATGCCTTGGCTTGGCTTGCCATGCCTTGCCTTGCCATGGCATGTCATGCCTTTCCTTGTCAATCCATGCCTTGCCATGCCATACCTTGCCTTGCCATGCCATGCCTTCCCATACCTTGCCTTTCCATGCCATACCATGCCTTGCCTTGCCTTCACTTCCCATGCCATGTCATGCCTTGCCTTGTCATGCCATGCGATATCATGCCTTGCCTTGTCATGCCATGTATTGCCACGCCTTGCCTTTCCATGCCATGCCATGCCTTGGCTTGCCAAGTCATGCCTTCCCTTGCATTGTCTTTCCTTTTCATTGCCATTGTTTGTAAAAGTATAGTTATTTTCATCGTTAGAGAGAATTTATTATTAAGTTAATTTAATAAAAAAATAATGGAATTCATGTATCATACCTTATTTTTTTCCTAAAAATAACAATGCTTGTATTAAATGACCAACTTCAATACGTAAAAATTATAATCAAATGATTCATCAAGAATGTAACTCTAAATTTTTGTATCCCATCTATCTTAGATAAAAATACTTGCATGAGAATTTCAACGTCATAACATAAGCTCTCTTTATTCATATATCTAAGGTATTTTCATAGTTGTGAAACATGGATTATCATAATTAATAGGATTTACTTAAACCTAGACCTAGGCCTAGGCCTAGACCTTGCCTTTCCTTTCCATGTTTATCTTTTCTTAGTCTTGTCATGTTTTTCTTTTCCTTGCCTTGTTTTTTCTTTCCTTGCATTTTCATACCTAGACCTAGACCTATACCAAGACATTGCCATGTCGTTCCTTGCCATGTCCTTGAATGGCTTGAGGAGGTGAGTTGCAACTCATGATAAAACTCAAATCGGGACTCGGATAGACAAACCATCGGTTGCATTGGTTCTAGAGCATTGGGTTTCGACTACTGGGGACCATTCATTGTCATTTCATTGGCCGAAAAAATGTTTGTTGGAGGATCTTTGACACTAGGGTTTTGCTCAATGAGGCATAGTGCANGTGGGTAGTTTAGTCACGTGGGCCTTGTAAAAACAGACGTTCAGAAGCTTACAAAACTTTGTTATGCTGCTCGGTTTGGATTTTATGCCCTTGAACCAAAGTGTCAACATGTACTTGAATGGCTTGAGGAGGCGAATTGCAACTCATGGTAAAACTCAAATCGAGACTCGGATGGATGAACCATCGGTTGCATTGGATCTAGTGCATCAGGTTTTAGCTAGTGGGGCCCATCCATTGTCATTTCCTTGACCGAAAAACCATTTGTTGGAGGATCTTCAACACTAGGGTTTTTCTCAATGCGGCATAGTGCAACTTCTAAATGAGAAGTCAATTTTCAAGAAAACTATGTTGGGAAATTGTGGGTAGTATAGTCACATGGGCCTTGGAAAAAAAGACATGCAGGAGCTTACAAAACTTCGTTATGCTGATTAGTTTGGATTTTATGCTCTTGGACCAAAGTGTCGACATGTCCCTGAATGGCTTAAGGGGGCAAGTTGCAACTCGTGATAAAACTCAAACCGGGACTCAGATGGATGAACCTTCGATTGAATTGGATCCAAGGCACTGGGTTTCAACTAGTGGGGCCCATAAACTGTCATTTTGTTGACCGAAAAACTATTTGTTAGAGGATCTCAGACACTAGGGTTTTGCTCAATGAGACATAGTGTAATTTTTTAACAAGAGGTCAATTTTCAAGAACATGGTGCTAGGCAATTGTGGGTAGTGTATTCATGTGGGCCTTGGAAAAAAAGATGTGTGGGAGCTTATGAAATTTTGTTATGCTTCTTGGTTTGGATTTTATGCCCCTGGACCAAATTATCAACATGTCCCTGAATGGCTTGAGGAGGTGAGTTGCAACTCACAATAAAACTCAAACTAGGACTCGGATGGATAAACCATCAGTTGCATTGGATCTGGAGAACTAGGTTTTAGCTAGTGGGGTCCATCCGTTGTCAGTCTGTTGACCGAAAAATTATTTTTTAGAGGATCTCTGGCACTAGGGTTTTTCTCAATGAGGCATAGTGCAATTTCTAAACGAGAGGTCGATTTTCAAGAACAATGTGCTGGGAAATTGTGGGTAGTGTAGTCACGTGGGCCATAGAAAAAAAAACATTTCGGAGCTTACGAAACTCTGTTATGTTGCTCTGTTTGGATTTTATGCCCCTGGACCAAATTGTCAACATGTCCTTGAATGGCTTGAGGAGGCAAGTTGAAACTCGTGATAAAAATCAAACCGAGACTCAGATGGACAAACCGTCAGTTACATTGGATCTAGGGCATTGGGTTTCATCTACTGGGGCCCATCCACTATCATTCCATTGCCAGGACAATTTTTTTTGGAGGATTTCCAACATTAGGTTTTTTCTCAGTTCTTATTACATATGTTTTTCAATTTAACACCTTGTTAGACTAAGCATGGAAAGGAAAGGCATGGCATGGCATGACATGGAACGTGAAGGCATGGCAAGGCAAGGCATGGAATGGCATGGAAAGGCAAGGCAAGGCATGGCTTGGAAAGGAAAGGCAAGGAATGGCATGGTAAGACAAGGAAAGCCATGGCATGGCATGGCAAGGCATGGCATGGCATGGAAAGGCATGGCATGGAATGACATGGCATGGAAAGTGAAGGTAAGGGAAGGAATGGCAAGGCAAGGCATGGTATGGCATGGCTTGGAATGACAAGGAAAGGCAAGGCATGGCATGGAATGGCATGGTAAGGCAAGGCATGTCATGGAATGGCATGGTAAGGTAATGCATGACATGGAAAAGAAAGGCATTTCAAGGCATGGAAAAACATGTCATGGCAAGGAAAGGAAAGGCATGACATGGAAAGAAAAGGAAAGACAATGCAAGGCATGGAAAGAAAAGGAAAGGCATGACATGGCATGGCATGGCATGGCAAGGAAAGGCAAGGCATAGCATGACATGGCATGGAAAGTGAAGGAAAGGAAAGGCATGACATGACAAGGCAAGGCAAGGCATGTCATGGAAATGCATGGCATGAAAAGGCAAGGAAAGACATGGCATGGAAAGGAAAGGCATGGAAAGGCATGCCATGACAAGGAAAGGCAAGTCATGGCATGGAAAATCAAGGCATGGAAAGGCATGGAAAGGAATGGCATGGCAAGTGAAGGCAACACATGGCTTGGTAAAGGCAAGGCAAGGCATGGAATGGAAAGGAAAGACATGAAATGGCATGGAAAGGAAAGGCATGAAATGGCATGGAAAGGCATGCCATGGCATGGAAAGTGAAGGAAAGGTAAGGAAAGGCATGGAAAGGAAAGGCTAGGCATGGCATGGCATGGAAAGACATTACATGGCAAGGGAATATAAGGCATGGAATGGCAAGGAAAGGCATGACATGTCATGACAAGTAAAGGAAAGGCAAGGCATGGAAAGGAAAGACATGGCATGGCATGGAAAGGCATGAGATGGAAAGGAAAGGCATGGCAAGGCAAGGCATGGGAAGGCAAGGTAAGGCATGGTATGGCATGGCATGGAAAGTGAAGGCAAGGCATGGCAAGGTAAGACAAGGCATTGCAAGGAAATGCTAGGCATGGCATGGCAAGGAAATACAAGGAATGGAATGGAAAGGAAGGGTATTGCATGGCATGAAATGGAATGGCAAGTAAAGAAAAGACAAGGAATGGCAAGGAAAGACATGTCATGGCATGGAAAGGAAAGGCATGGGAAGGCAAGGCAAGGCATGGGAAGGCAAGAATAGGTATGGAATGGCATGGAATGGCATGGCACGTGAAGGAAAGGCAAGGAACAACATGGCAAGGCAAGACACAACATGGAAACACTACAAGGCATGGAATGCCATGCCATGGAAAGTGATATAAGGCAAGGCATGGAAAATGATATAAGGCATGACATGACATGGAAATGCATGGAAAGTGAAGGAAAGGAAAGGCATGGAAACACAAGGCATGACATGGCATGGCTTGGCAAGGCAAGTCAAGGAAAGACATGACATGGCATGGAATGGAAAGGAAAGGAAAGGAAATGCAAGGCATGGAAAGACATGTCATGGAAAGGAAAGGTAAATAATGGCATGGCCACGCAAGTCAAGGTAAGGAAAGGAATGACATGACAAGGCACGAAAAGGTAAGGAAAGGAATGGCATGAAAAGGAAAGGCAATGAATCACATGGCATGGCATGGCAAGTGAAGGCAAGGAAAGGCATGGCATGCCAAGGCATGGGAAGGAATGGCATGGGAAGGCAAGGAATGCCATGGCATGGCATGGCATCACAAGTGAAGACAAGGAAAGGCAAGGCATGACATGGCATGTCAAGGAAATACAATGCATGACATGGCAAGGAAATGAATGGCATGGCATGGCACGTGAAGGAAAGGGAAGACAAGGCATGAAAACTGAAGGCAAGGCAAGGTAGGGCATGGAATTTAAATGAAGCAAGACAAGAATACCATAACAACCATAAAATGAAGCCAAATTTTCAATAATTCATAAATTTGAAATATTTATTCAATTATTTCTTTTACATACCTATGGTCATTCAAGTAGACCATCGGGATCACTTCTAATACTGGCAGTCTCCATTAACTTCTCATGCTCAGAGTAAAGAAAGAAGTAGTGTACCTTTGATGAGTTCTTACTTGGCATTGTTTGTAGTTGGAGGTTTGTACCAACAATCAAGTTCACAAAGTGGTATACAACTTGACCTGGTTTATAATCTTGAAATACATAACCACCTTTCTTCTGTGTTCTTTCATCCCGTGTCATATATTCTCTTTTAATAACCATCAACCAAATCGAAAATTCAATGCCTTCGAAGTCTGTTACTGATCGCATGAGGGTCTGCTTTCCCTCTAAGAAACATGTCAACCAATAATCAGTGCCCCATTCATTATCTCTCAGGGAATTCACTACGTATATGTGCCCTGCAAAAAATGGAGTGCCAACATGTGAGTCCACTAAATGACCAAAGCATAAAAAATTGATGCTAGTTACTCAAAATTTAATAGAAGGTTTCAACGAACCTAGCAGTACGAGATTTGAGACATGATCATAATCAAATGAAATACTTGATTTGTCCTCCTCCAACTGGTATAATTACATAGTTATACATTGACCAATGGGGAGTGATACATGATCCCATCTATCAACCCATTATGTTGATCCAAAATCATCCCATTCATTAATACTACACGTACCATAGAAGCAAGAGAGTTTTCTCATCATTATTTCAACTATTGCATTGTCTGACATGCTAACTAAATGGAATCCATGAGTTCCCTGGATTGTTTTTCATTCATACCACTTTGATCGATCTACATCGATCACCTCCCAAAAATATATATGTACATGTCCTTTCCCGTGTGATTGGTCTTCACGGGTTCATGTTCCCTCTCCCATTACTGAAGAACACCATTCAACAATGGATTTTGCATCTCAAATGAGGGAAGTAGTTGTGAAATTCATTTTTTTCCTGTGTAATTCTCTTTTTATGCATGCACCTGCTCCATCATGCTCCCCTTTCCCATGCCTGGACTCAAAATAGTTCCAAATGTGTGGTACCTTGAGTTTTTTGTGCAACATACACAACCATTGAAATACACGAGAATTTTTTAACTGGCGTGCGCAACCATCTGACCAAATCCAATGTTGATCCATCTGTATGTTCTTCTCCTTAAGGTGATTGTAAAACAACTGAAATCAATGTTGTATGTAGTATAAGTCATGGCATCGATCATCGCTTATGTAGAAGTGACACTCCTTCAATATAACTTTGTTTTATTTGTTACTATCCGACCCATGCCTGTATGTGATATGGACCATTATGATGACCTGCTTCAAGTGATCATATTGGCTTTAAATCTCATTTTGTGATTGAAGGGTGTATTTCTCTGCAAAATCAACCACTGATAACACAGTACCAATGAGAAATGTATCTCTGCATATTCTAAAATGCATTTCCTGCCATCGATCCACATGGACATGTTGAACACAATGTCGTGTCTTTTCGACAAAGTCCTTCATGAAGTCACATACTCTTACTTGGGAAGTCACCAATTGTATCTTTTTTCTTTCCTGTCCTCCATTAATATTATATGCAACATATTTAAATCTTTGCAAGGAAACCTCCTTCCTCCCCATTTCATACTCATCACTTACATGGATGCACTTTCCTAGTAATGTCATTCCACTGCACCTAGGGCATGTCCCATCTAAGAAATCTTTTTGATAAAATGTACAACCCTCTAGTCTTGTACACAATATGTTGTGAATAAAGTCTCTATATGATGCCGACAACAATATAACTAAGCATATATATGTGTGTGTGTGTGTGTGTGTGTGTGTGTGTCATAATAATAACCATACTCAATGTGATATCTAAAACACCGTGTATTACGAATTTTGTTTATTCTAACATACCAAGTCTTGCATTTATGGAAAGATCTTTAACCCAAGTTAAGTGCACTATGTACTTTCCTGAATCTCTCACACAGTTATGTACATGTAATGTCAAGAAAGTGATTAATATGGGGTTCATGGTCTCTAGATCCCCTTCTCAATTTCAGTACATCTTTTTGGTTGGAAGAAGGCCTAGTGTTCTCATGCCAAAAATCATGTACTAGTCCCTTAAATTCTCCAATTAACTTTATGTCAGAATGAGGTAGTCTACCAGTGAAGGCCCACGAATCTATCGGGCCACCTGTGTCAAGGTTATATCATCTATAAGAATAATGTATAATGGTTTTGACTTGAATTTCATGAGGTGTGAGGTTTGTTGTAGAAAACGTTGTTTTCTTGCGATCTTGCTAACAATTGATTGTGACAAGACACGTCGGGATGCATAGTAGTCTTTAGAACGATATTTCTTACCAACTCTTTGAAAATAATCTATAAGGTTTCTAACAATATGATGACTTGTTTCTAAACTTTTGATTGTTTTAATGCCTAAAATTCTCCTAACAATAGTCAAACTTCTATATTTTAACACACACACAAAAAATTGGCATTTAGCAACATTGAATTTTGGTTCAAAATATTCTTTAATGATTTTATAAGAATGATAATGAATAGTATGGTTAGATAACTTACCTTCAAGTGATGCTAGACCAATTTCATCAACTTGAATTCATTTAGGATTTCTTCGTGCATAATGCTCAATCTAGGTAGGGATGATAAACCCCTATTATGGCACTCTTGACCTCCTTGCTATGGAGTTAACAATGTTGCATTTATTTCCCCTTCAATCACTGGGGGATCAAATCTTGGAGGAGAGTGGACATGGGATTGACTATTTTCTAGAAGGTTTGACTGTCCAACAAGAGGTTGCACCAAAAGAACTTCTTCACCACAATGTTGTACACCAGTTGCCTCTCTAATTTCATCCATGGTATAATCAACTCCAAGAAAATTCTCCATCATCTGGTCATCCACAAAAAGTTATCTTGATGAGATACTGGATGGATTGGTCTCTACTGAACTCATATGCTTTGCTTGTGGTGATGGAGGAGAAACAACAATGACTTATGTTCCGCTAGAAATTGGATTGGCTTATTTTGAGAGCCTACACTTTGACATACATAAATTTTCCTTTTCTCTTTCTTCTTCTACATTTTCGATCAGTTTCTCTTTTCTCGATGACTTTATTTCTTGAATCCATTGGTTCCCCATGTTTAAAGAGAAAAATTGACTTCCAAACACCCCACCACAATTTTTTCTTGGTATTACACAATAAGGCACAACCAATTCCAATTCCAAGTGGACAAATTTGTCTTTGTATTACAAAATAAGACACAACTAATAATTCCAATTCCAATTGGATGAATTTTTCTTGGTTTTACACAAGAAAAAAACTAACAATTCCAATTCCAATTGGATAAATTTGTCTTCTTATTACACAACTAACAATTCCAATTGGACAATTTTTTATTCCAATTCCAAGAAGACACAAGAAGACAAAAACAACAATTCCAATTGAACACGTTTGTCTTCCAATTCCAAGAAGACAAAAACAACAATTCCAATTATACTTGGACAAATTTGTCTTCCAATTCTTCCCACAATGTTCTTACAATAGCACAAAACTATCTATGAATCAAACAACAATACTAAAATAAGAAAAAAAAATGTGTGCGGTATTTTTGTGTGCAGATGTCGGGAAATCTTTGTTGGTCTTGAGATAGATGACGTAGTGGAGTGTTCTTGGCACCAAAAAATGACTAGAAGTAATACATGCACATTCATAATGGGCATAAACAAACAACAACTACAACACTATCAAGTCACAAGAGCATTTATTATAGACTAAACTTCTTTATGAATAAAGATGTATAGGGGTATTGCGACAACTAGAACCTAAGGGGTTAGGATTGAAAGTGTTTTCAAGAATAGATACATGATTAGAGCACCAAGATGTGGGTGATGTGGGTGAAATGGTTGTGGGGCCTTTAACAAGAGGTATATGCATAGTGCACTTAGGGATTGGGTGTGGAGGGGGTTAAGGGTTGAGTATAGGTTAAGCCTAGGCTTAGATGGAGCTAGGGGGGTATAGGTCATGGTATAAATCTATCTCTACCTTTATGTCATGGTCTAGGTCTATGACATGGTCTACGTCATGGTCATCATATAGGTATAGGTCATGTTCTAGGTCTTGCCATGTCTAGGTATTACCATGTCTAGGTCTAGGTCTAGGTCTTGACATGTCTAGGTCAAGGTCATTTCTTTCCTTGCGATGTAGGGAGGGGGGGTGAAGAGAG
>SNQJ01S0309555.1:0-10010 GCA_010110895.2 Picea sitchensis
TAGCCATTAGGATGACCTTTTGAGGGTTACACTTTGTCTTGTGGGAAGAAGGGGCTAAAGGCCCAGGGGCTAAAAGAAGCTGGTAAAAGATAAAATCCATAGGAAATAAAACCTAGAGATGCTTCGCCCAGGGATCCCCGAGAAGGCAGTAAAAGGCCTCTCGATAAGAAACTAAAGGGACCCTAAGAAAAATAATAAAACAATACCTAACTAAGAGGATGGGAGGTCTCATCATGAGCTGGCCCATTATGTTCATAGGTATCCAACAATATGACATTGCCATTATCTGGTCACCACGCCAGGGCAATGACCTTTGGTTGCACGACCAAGGGAAAGGGGGTCTCATCACGAGCCAGCCTTATCATTTATATGAAGATACCAGTGGGTAACACTGCCAGCTCTGGTCACCATGCCAAGGTAGTGTCCTCTGGTCAGACATTGAGGTAAAAAAGAAAGAAAAACAATAAATGAAAAACAATAAAGGGGCTGGGAAAAAGTGCATCCATGACGGGTACAACTCGCCTCCTACAATAGCACCCATGGACAACACCTGCCCCTGGTCTTACTATGACTGGACATCCCTAGACCATATCACCTCATGAACATGGCTTGAATGATGCTCTGTGGAAACTTTCCTTTTCTTGTGGATATTAGCCCAATAGGTTTTCCTGTTTGTTTCTTCAACTTTGTATGGTAGATATGTGTAATGTATTTGAGCTCTTAGATGATATTCTAGGGATTTCATGCATGTATTTGATAAATTTAATGATGAGACATGATTGACATTGCTATGATCCCGACGACTGATGAGCCCATGGAGGGCATAGTTTTTGATGTGTAGGACCATGCCCGATGGACAGGTACCAGTGGACCGGTACAGATGGGGATATGATTATGATGCAGGAGCATCGCCCACGTCAAATGAGCCAGCGCGGAAGCGGAGAACAGTTGGATAGTGCCAACACAATTTTTGAAACACCTTGATATTTGTTGCGCCAAACATTAATGTGTGAAATTAATGAAGCGCACTTGTACATTGTAATGGACCTTGAGCGGATAGCTCATGTCCTTAGGTAGATAGTCGGCATTTAAAATAGTTAATGTTGTTAGCTAGGAATTTAATTGTAGATTTTATAGATTTAGAGCTCGAGAGGGAAACGGAATATAGACACCCTCCTTTGTACATTGTATTATTATCAAACAGGAGTAAGAAGGGAAGAGCAAGCAAAGAAGTGTATGGAGAACCTCCATGTACAGATATTGAATTAATAGAAAAGTTGTGATTCAATTCCATGGTTGTGTTATTCTCTGTGTATTGTTGATATTATTCTCATGAACATTTTCTTCTTGTCATGCATTTGATTTTATATGATGTGTATGTGATTTCATGGTTGAAGTGAAGTTTGGGAGAACAAGGAGTTAGTTTCAATTGTTTCTCTATCTTGAACCAGAGAATGCCTGCAACGAGTGCAGTTGAATTTGTCCGCAAGGAGTGCATGACTGCAGGGTTCAAGTAGGGATACCTTTTGTTCTAAGCTCTTAGAAGTGCAGATTTGGCACCAGAGCCGTGCAAGCCATGCATAGGCTAGACGACGACTCAGAGTTGTGATTCCGAGAAAGAATTGAAGGATTTCTGTTGCATAAGTGCGCAGGGTCGAAGAACTTCAACACTTAGTAGTTGTTGAAGGTTTGCCGCAAGGAGTGTGTGCAAGAAGTTCTCAGATAGGAATTGACAAGTTGAGAACTATTTCAGGAGGAGTAGACCTTCGAATTTGTCAAAGGATTGCACAAAAGAAGTGCACATCGAAGGGTTCGAGCAGGTGCGGAAACCTTGCATGCAGGGTGACGAATTCCGTGGAAGAGAGTTCGTCGTTTCAGGGATTTCATTGGCAAGAACGGACAGTTAGAATTCCTCGAGGATAAGTCACGAGGATCCGAGGGCCATTGGATCTTGTGGAGGTGCAAGAAGGCTACAGTGCAGGAGCGGAAGAAGTTCAAAGCTCGGAAGGGCAGGAGTTGTCGATCGGGATCACGAGGAGCGTGGGTTCTACTCGTGGATCGACATATCAGGAGTTCGTGAGGTAAGATTCCAACTTTACGCAACGGAAGTCATGAGAGTGCGGGGTGTGACATTCCAATAGCCACATAAGCTATATAGGCCACATGTGATAGTGGAAGACAGGTGGCGTAAACTATCGGAGACTCGGCGTCTCGGACATCGGGAGTCGATAAGGAATTTATTTGGCCTCGCGAGTAGCGAAGTTGTGAGGTAGCGATATTTCGAGTATCGATGCCTCGGGCTTTAGGATTCGAGGTGGAAGTCGTTTGATCTCACGAGTGGCGAAGTCGCGAGGAAGTGAGGCCGCGAGTTCAGTGTTTCGACGTCTCATGTATCGGAGTGGGAAAAACCGAACGCTTGGTGTCACGGATGGCGAGATAGCGATAGAGAGAAGTTATGATAAGGGAAGAACGGAGTCAGTGTTGACCAGTGCATCGGGTCTCGGGGTTTTGAGCGACCAGAGATAGACCGTAAGCTTGTGAAGCTGCGAGTTCAGATTTTCTCGACAAGTGAAAAAAGGGGAATTCACGCGGAGGAACTGTGGGTGCAGATCTTTCGATTGGAAGATAGAAGAGCCTTAACGCTCTTCGGGCCGAGAGACAAGAAGGTCCTGAAGGAGGCGAACGTGCTCCGAGGAGTGCGGTTGGTATCGGAGTGGTATCAGAGCGAGATTGACTCTTTGTTTTCTATAGCAGAGAGAGAGATTCATCACGCCGCCCAGAAGAGAAAGGCAGTCACCAGATCCAAAAGACAGGGAGGTGCAGAGAAGAGGTAGGCCAGCAGGAAATCCAGAAATGGAGTGGCAGATGAGAGATCTCCGAGCAAGGCTCGAGGAGATGGAGACAACACAAAGACGCGGAGTTGGTGCTGGGGATCTTAGTGATTCCAATGTTGAAGAGGAAGCTAGACATGAAGAAGAGGTCACAATAGAGGATGCATCAATCGAGCGGTTGATTAAAGACATTGCCAGGATGGGGGCAAAGGCGAAAATGGACATTCCTGTCTATGAAGGAAATCTATATGCAGAGGAGCTATTGGACTAGATCCAAGCTCTTGACACATATTTCGATTATGAAGATGTGGAAGAAGATAAGAAATTCAAGAACGTTGTTACACTCTTGAAAGGACATGCAGCACTATGGTGGGATGAGCTACAGGCTGATAGGCATTGCAAAGGCAAAAAAAAGATCAAAAGTTGGGATCGAATGATCGCGAAGATGAAGGCGAAGTTCATCCCAAGGGATTATCAAATCACACTGTTCAGGCGAATGCAGAACCTGAGACAGAAACTGATGACAGTCAAGGAATATACTGAAGAGTTCTATCGACTGAACATTAGAGCAGGTCATCGGGAGAGCGATGATGAGAAAGTCGCCAGATATCTGAATGGTCTGAGATACGACATTCAGGATGAGTTAAGCATGGTTACCATCAGAATGGTGGAGGATGCTTATCATATGGCTCTGAAAGCCGAAGAAAATCTTAGCCATAAGCAAGGTCAGCGAGGGAGAGGCATAAGTCAGCCCAAGGGCAAGGCAGTTGCCCAGGAGAAATATCAGAAGCCCAAGGAGGAATGGAAGAAACCTCAGGGTAAGATTGAGTGAGGTGGAACCTCACAGCGAGGACAACCACATGTTGAACAGAGAGGGAAAAATACAAAGCAGAGTGGAGAATATGTTGATGGCAATACTTTTCCTCGTACCAGAGGTAGAGGAAGAGGTCGAGGTGGATTAATCAAATGTTTTACATGTGGAAAGAATGGGCACAAGTCATTTGAGTGTCCAGAGAAAAAGAAGGATAGCGGAGAAGCTCACATCGCTGAAGCGCAGAGGCGTGATGTTGAGAATGAAGACACGGGAAGTGGAAGGTCACTGACGGTGCACAAAGTTCTCTTAACACCCGAGAAGGAGGTGGAGGAAACAACTTAGAGGACCAGAATTTTCAGAACCACATGCAAGACCAAAGACAGAAAATGCAAGGTCATTGTGGACAGTGGAAGCACCGAAAATCTCGTTTCAACCGAGATGGTGGAAAAGTTAGAGCTGGGGACGACTGATCACCCGAGTCCATATAAAGTATCATGGATACAGAAGGGACATCAAATGAGTGTTACTAAACAATGCTTGGTTGAGTTCAAAATAGGGGGGTATAATGATAAGATCTTGTGTGATGTTATTCCCATGGATGTATGTCATTTATTGTTAGGTAGACCATGGCAATATGACAGAAATGTGGTTCACGATGGGAGAATGAACACATATACCTTGGAGAAGGATGGGGGGACACACAAATTGCTTCCGATAAAGGATAAGGAAGTGAAGCCGGAAGTGAGAAAAACAATACTTCTCATGAGTGGGAACGAGCTTCTTACAGAGGTTGAGAAGAATGAAGATCCACAATTCTTTGTTGTCAGAAAGCCGAGGATTGTTCTGACTAGCACAAGAGTGGATGATTTACCAGATGAGATTCAAGAACTGCTGGGAGAGTTCACTGACATCATCATGGACGAATTACCTCATTCATTGCCACCGATGAGAAGTGTGAGTCACCACATAGACCTCATACCAGGGGCTAGTTTGCCGAATAAAGCTGCGTACAGATTAACGCCGCAGGAAAATGAGGAGGTCAAGAAGCAGGTCGAGGATTTGTTGGACAAAGGATTGGTCCGAGAAAGCTTGAGTCTGTGTGCTGTTCCAACGGTATTAAGTCCAAAGAAAGACAGAGGATAGAGGATGTGTACAGACTCCAGAGCGATAAACAAAATTACCATCAGGTACAGATTTCCACTGCCAAGAATGGATGATCTAATGGATTGCTTGAGTGGGGCAATTTTTTTTTCAAAGATTGATCTAAAGAGCGGATATCATCAGATTTGCATGAGGGAAGGTGATGAATGGAAGACAACATTCAAGACAAATGAAGGTTTGTATGAATGGCTGGTCATGCCATTTGGCTTGACAAACGTGCTGAGCACATTCATGAGGCTGATGAATGAAGTCCTGAGGGAATTCATCGGAAAGTTTGTCGTCGTATATCTGGACGATATACTGATTTTCAGCAAGACGAAGGTTGAACATTTGAGGCATTTGACCATTGTGATGAGGAAGCTACAATAGGAGAAGTTGTTGATAAACATGAAGAAATCTTCGTTTATGAAGACAGAGCTCATTTATTTGGGTTTTGTTATTTCAGCGAATGAATTGAAAATGGATCCAAGTAAGGTAGAAGTGATTAAGAATTGGTCATCACCGAGAAATATTTTTGAGGTGAGAAGTTTCCAAGGTTTGGCTAGTTTCTACCGAAAGTTCATTAGGAATTTCAGTGGAATTAGCGCAGCAATGATGGATACGGTGAAGAAGAGACATAAGACTTTTCATTGGACAACTGAGGCTGAGAAGATCTTCAATCTGTTGAAGCGGAAGATCACAGAGAAACCAGTGTTGGTATTGCCGGATTTCCAGAAGACATTTCAGGTGAAATGTGATGCAAGTGGGTATGCCATAGGAGCGGTCTTGAGTCAAGAGGACAGGCCAGTTGCATATTTCAGCGAGAAGTTGGATGAAACAAAGCTGAAATACTCCACGTATGATAAGGAGTTTTATGATATCATACAGGCGTTGAAGAAGTGGAGGCATTACTTGATACCCAAGGAATTTGTGTTGTACAACAATAATCATGCATTGGAGTTTGTGAGTCAGCATGAGAGGTTGAATCAGAAACATGCAAAATGGGTAGAGTATATGCAGAATTTTACATTTGTAATTAAACACATTTCAGGTACTGCTAACAAAGTGGCTGATGCTTTGAGTAGGAAATGTTTGCTGCTGCGGGAGTTTTGAGTCAAAACATTAGGTTTTGAAAATCTTAAAGACATGTATGCAAGAGATGTAGATTTTGGAGAAGCATATGAAGCAGCTGAGAATCCAGTTCTCAGAGACAGAAGCCCTTGGATAGATTATATGATCCAGGAAGGATTGTTGTTCAGAGGCAATCAACTGTGCATTCTGAATTGCTCCATGAGGGAGAACTTGATGAAAGAAAAGCACAGTGGAGGCTTCGTAGGTCATTTTGGTCAAGACAAGACATTTGCGAAGCTGAGCGAATCATATTTTTGGCTAGGGATGCGTGTAGAGGTCAAGAGGTTTGTTGAAATATGAAGGGTATGTCAACATTCAAAAGGGAGAAAATAGAATGCAGGTTATTATCAGCCATTGCCCATACCAGAGAGGCCATGGGAGGCGATAAGCATGGATTTTGTATTGGGGTTTCCAAGGACACAAAGAGGTGTTGATTCCATCTTTGTGGTGGTGGACAGGTTTTCAAAGATGGCACATTTCATTCCATGCCAGAAGACCAGCGATGCGACTCACATCGCGAACTTGTTTTTCAAGGAGATTGTTAGCCTCCATGGATTGCCGAAAAGCATAGTTTCGGACAGGGATACCAAATTTATTGCGCATTTTTGGAGGATGTTGTGGAAGAAGCTGGGAACTAATTTAGCATTTAGTTCAGCTTATCATCCTCAGACATATGGACAAACGGAAGTAGTTAACAGAAGCATGGGAGATTTATTAAGAAGCCTGGTGTCAGAGAACCATAGCAGCTAGGATAACATATTGACACAAGCAAAGTTTTCATACAATGATTCAGTGAATCGGAGTACAGGAAAAAGTCTATTTTAGATTGTGTATGGGACACAACCGAGAGGAGTTTCTGAACTCAGGGAGTCATAACAAACTGCGACTAGCAGTGCTAGTGCAGAAGAGTTTGTTGAGGCAATGAAAGAACTTCACAGCAAGGTGAAGCAGCGACTGATTGACTCAAATCAGGAATATAAGCACAGAGAAGATCAACATCAGAGACAACTTCATTTTGAAGTTGGGGATCTTGTTCTGGCACATTTGAGGAAGGAAAGGTTCCCAAGGGGAACATACAACAAATTGAAAATGAAAAAAATCGGACCATGCAGAGTCCTGAAGAAGTTCGGAGAGAATGCTTATGAAATTGAATTGTTGGATGGCATCGGAATATATTTGATATTCAATATCACAGATTTATACCCATATAGGGATGGAGAAGCAGAGTATGGAACTGAGGAACCAGTGATCCAGTGGCAGAAGCAATTTCCAGTAGAAGAAAAGCTGCAGATGGAGTGCATACTGGACAAAAGAGTGGGTAAGAAGACCAGAAGGAAAGAATACTTTGAGTATCTGGTCAAATGGAAGAATCACCCAGTGGAAGATGCTAGCTGGGAGACTGAAGAGACGATACAAAAGCATGGACACACCGTGCAGGAGCTCATGAACAGGAGCCCATGAAAATTTTCAAGCAAGGGAGTATGATGCAGGAGCATCGCCCACGTCAAACGAGCCAGCGCGGAAGCGGAGAACAACTGGACAACGCCAGCACAATTTTTGAAACACCTTGATATTTGTTGCGCCAAACATTAATGTGTGAAATTAATGAAGCGCACTTGTACATTGTAATGGACCTCGAGCGGATAGCTCATGTCCTTAGGTAGATAGTCAGCATTTAAAATAGTTAATGCTGTTAGGTAGGAATTTAATTGTAGATTTGATATCTTTAGAGCTCGAGAGGGAAACAGAATATAGACACCCTCCTTTGTACATTGTATTATTATCAAACAGGAGCAAGAAGGGAAGAGCAAGCAGAGAAGTGTATGAAGAACCTCCATGTACATATATTGAATTAATAGAAAACCTTTGATTCAATTCCATGGTTGTGTTATTCTCTGTGTATTGTTGATATTATGCTCATGAACGTTTGCTTATTGTCATGCATTTGATTTTATATGTTTTGTATTTGATTTCATGGTTGAAGTGAAGTCTGGGAGAACAAGGAGTTAGTTTCAATTGTTTCTCTATCTTGAACCAGAGAATTCCTGCAAGGAGTGCAGTTGAATTTGTCTGCAAGGAGTGCGTGACTGCAGGGTTCAAGTAGGGATAACTTTTGTTCTAAGCTCTCAGAAGTGCATATTTGGCACTGGAGCCGTGCAAGGCATGCGCAGGATAGACGACGACTCAGAGTTGCAATTCTGAGAAAGAATTGAAGGATTTCTGCTGCAGGAGTGCGCAGGATCGAAGAACTTCAACACTTAGCAGTTGTTGAAGGTTTGTCGCAAGGAGTGCGTGCAAGAAGTTCTCAGATAGGACTTGAGAAGTTGAGAACAAGTTCAGGAGGAGTAGACCTTCAAATTTTTTGAAGGATTTCACAAAAGAAGTGCACATCGAAGGGTTCGAGTAGGTGCGGAAACCTTGCGTGCAGGGTGACGAATTCTGTGGAAGAGCGTTCGTCGTTTCGGGGATTTCATTGGCAAGAACGGACAGTCATAATTCCCCGAGGAGAAGTCACGAGGATCAGAGGGCCATTGGATCTTGTGGAGGTGCAAGAAGGCTACAGTGCAGGAGCGGAAGAAGTTTGAATCTCGGAAGGGCAGGAGTTGTCGATCGGGATCACGAGGAGCGTGGGTTCTACTCGTGGATCGGTATATCGGGAGTTCGTGAGGTAAGATTCCAACTTTATGCAACGAAAGTCGCGAGAGTGCGAGGTGTGACATTCTGACAGCCACATAAGCTGTGTAGGCCACAAGTGAAAGTGGAAGACAGGTGGTGTAAACTATCGGAGACTCGGCGTCTCGGACATCGGGAGTCGATAAGGAATTTATTTGGCCTTGTGAGTAGCGAAGTCGCGAGGTAGTGATATTTCGGGTATCGACGCCTCGGGCTTTAGGAGTCGAGGTGGAAGTCGTTTGAGCTCGCGAGTGGAGAAGTCACGAGGAAGCGAGGCCGCGAGTTCGGCGTTTCAGCGTCTCGTGTATTGGAGTGGGAAAAACCGAACGCTTGGTGTCGCGAGTGGCGAGATAGCGATAGAGAGAATTTCCGATAAGGGAAGAACAGAGTCAGTGTTGACCGGCGCATCGGGTCTTGGGGTTTTGAGCGACCAGAGATAGACCGTAAGCTCGCGAAGCTGCGAGTTCAGATTTTCCCGACAAGTGAACAAAGGGGAAGTCGCGCAGAGGAACTGTGGGTGCAAATCTTCCGATTGGAAGATAGAAGAGCCTTAACGCTCTTCGGGCCGAGAGACAAGAAGGTCCTAAAGGAGGCGAACGTTCTCTGAGGAGTGCAATTGGCATCATATTAGCTCGGACCTCCATGGGGCTGAAGAGCCTGTCAGATGGTTGCTAGGATGGGAGAGACAGGACAATGTTGAGATGAGACATTGCACGAGAAGACAGAAGGATGTTGCACCATGACACTTTGGCAGAGCCCAGCCTAGGGGGGATCACCCACTGCAGATGGGGCATTGGCTTTTGATGGATAGGACGTCACCTGAGAGATATGGACGTTGTATGGAGCATGTGGCAGGGTGTTGAGGTCATTTGGCACATGTGGCAGCTTGGAGGAGCCCTATAAGGGCCAATGTTTGGCTTCCTAGATGCCGAGCTTGCCCAAAAAGGGCCAACGACTCCCTCAGAAGGGCTTGACACCCCCTTTTTAGCTCATTTTATGACATTTCTCTAGCAATTAATGTAAATACAGTGTAAAATTGTTAGTCTACCTTGTCGGTTGTTTTAATGACCTATTTTTAAAATTAAAGGTCATAAGATTGATATAAATAGAGGACGTTGGGCCTCATTTTTAATATAACATAACTCACTCTCTTGTGAGAGATCACTTTTAGTCTTTTGTCTTGGTATTTTGCTCTTGGAAGTGAGGCACAACTTCTTGTGGAGGATTCTTCTTGGCATTTTTATGGTGTTTCTCTCATTGGAAGGTTTACAACTATGGTTTGATGAGCATTCTTCATGATTTGTAAGTGTATTTTCCATGCAAAACTTCTTGAATGAATGGTTGTAGGTTTAATCTCTTACATTTTCTATTACATTGCTATTATATTGCTTAATCTTGAAACCCTAGGTAGCAAGCACACA
>SNQJ01S0309556.1:0-10010 GCA_010110895.2 Picea sitchensis
ATATACAAAACAGAAAATGATTCTCTTTACATGTAAAGGGAATAACATGAAAGAGTTAATAAAAAACAACAATAATTCATGAAGCAGACTGATAAACTGATATCTAGATTTAAAGTGCATCCTCTTCATCTCTTGTTGAATGGATCCTCCCAGTGGAGTCTTATTCAAACTCAGATGGATCAGGGAAAGAACAAGCTTTTGCAAATCTGCCCTAACAGCTGGATTAGATTTCCTCACCTTTCACAAATAGTTTTTTTAGGACACTCTTTTCAACGAGCAGACTAGTATGGATATAGATATTTTTCTCTGTTTGTGAAGGATTGGAAAAAGAGGAGCAGTTCTCTCCTAAGGCCAACTTGTAAGACTTCTTTCCTTGGGTTATATACAATGTCGAACTCAGAAATCAGGTTTGTAATTTCAGATTTCTGAAAACATGAAGATTCAGAAAAATAGGCTTAACAGAAGATGGTCTAGATACAAATAAGAAATAATACCTCTTGAAATCCCTGAGGTAGATAATCTGCAGATCTGAAAATCTGTTTCTGTAAGGCTCGTCTCCTTCTGATGATCTTTTCTGGATCTGTCACAGGTCTTCAATGGAGTCGCCACTGAATTCGTTCTTCATGGAGTCGCCAGATAGATGATTACAACCAAAAGATGTCCAAGCTTTGTCTATCATCAAAGCTGGATCTATGTCATCTCCCAGGGAAGCTGAGCTTCAATCTCCCTTCCCCGACAATGGTGCCAATTTGTTATCCCTCCAAGAAACTCTTTGGGGTTGTAAACCAAAGATGCTTGGTAACTTATAAAATGAATGGATGTATGCTTAAGTAATGAATGGATCAATGGGATAACTGAAATACGACAATGTATCCAGACTACTAACAATAATCAAATAAGTCGGTGCTCTCAAGGACTGATAATCAGATAAATAGCTTAAAAATGGGTGAAGAAATCAATGTTTATAAATCGGATGCCAAGGGATGGGTTTAATAAACAATGAAAGCAACTAACATTCAAATTGCGAACTAAACAACAAGATGACAGTTAAGACGACTTGAATGACAGTATAGAAGAAGAGAGGAATCTGACATCAATAAAGAGAGAAAACTATCCACTGTATTATCATGAAAGTCTATTACAAAGAATGTAATTTCTGCATCCAGAATTGAACCTCTCAATCCTCTTGAGTATGAGTATTTATATCATTACATTTCAGTTCTCAGATCCTAGAATAATGGATCTAATATCTTCAAAACAGAAAGTAAATCCAATTACTATAAACTAGGGAGAGATCCACAAAATAAGACTAATCTTTATTTGATGATTTTCCAATAGGTAACATCTAATGAAGTGTAGTTGTAGCCTTCCAAGGCTCCCCAGATTCGATCTCTCGAAGATAATTTCGAATTTGGTAAAAATTTCCAAATCCCTGAAATCTTGCTTTTAAAAAAGGCAAATGACACTTGTACATCTCTTCTTCTCTTTATTTTCCAAAAGTGGTTGATTGGATAGATTTGATAATTTGTTAATAACGTCTTAGAAGAGGTTCCAATTCGTTCTTACGCAAAAATCTTCGATCTGGGCAAAAACCATAAGATTCTGGCCGTAACAGAGCTTTCACCAGCTTATTTACCGACAAATCCGCTCCTAAGCTGGTGAAAGGTGGAACTTTCACCAGCTATCTAGCAAAATTTTCGGCGAATTAACTGGTGAAAAGAGCAGATTTTTCAAAATCAAATTTCTCGGTCATAGAAAATCCGTTTTTCATGCTTGAATAGTCGATCGACATCTAGAAATCCTAAGCTTTCCAATGGTGTTTTCAAATCTTCATTTGGAGCTTGGGAAGGGATTGAAAAGTGCCCTGCAAGATTAGGCATCATTCTTTCAAAAATGCCAGTGCATTTTTTATCGTTAACAAGAAGGACAGACTGTCCAATTCTTTTCTCAACAAAGAGCCATTGCGTCTCTTTGCCATTTGCAATTCAAAACCCCAAACGATTATGCACACCAAACACTGCGATATGTTATTTGGGCTGAGGTCTTGCGCTGGTGAAAATACTCAGCTCTATTTTTCAACATTGAAAACTTACCATACAAGTGTGGGTGATGTGTGTTGGGGAAATGATGCGGCGATTTGATGTCACCAGCCATGTAGTACCGCTCCCTCACCTATAATGATGGATTCAAATTCGCCATTTCCAACGCCATGATCACGAACCATGCATTTCTGAACGAGATCTACTTTGCAATCCGATTTAGACATGCAAACCCGAATCTCCATCATTATCCACTTTCACCAGCGCATCATAATGATTGCATGACGTGGGATGAGCATGTCATCATTTGATTTTTAAAACGTGGAGAGAACACACGTGATTCCCGCTTTCACCAGCTAATGGCCCGTGAGAAATACTCCTTAGCTGTTGAAAATCACCGCTTTCACCAGCTAACCATCATCTTTAAAACACGCATTAGCTGTTGAAAGCCTTTTTTATGGAAATTTTAAAGAGAAGACCTTTATGGGTCGTCTTATTTCTAAGACAAAAACCAAAACCTAAGTCTTGCTACTAGAAAATCTCAAAACTAAATTTGAGAAAACTACCAATAGCCATGCTATCAACCACAAAATGCAACCATAGTGACTGATTCATTTTGGGAGCTAACAATCAACACCGACAAGGCTAGAAGCTATGGATGAGGAAGGAGACCAGGTTGTTGGCATGAAGGGCCCCATGCCACCATGATCAATGTCCACCCTTGTATTAAATCAAATCATAAGGAAAGCACATGAAATGTAAAGTTGTCAGGAAAAGTATTTTTTTTAAATATCATGTATTTAAAAAACTAAAAACATGAGACCTCTTCTCCAATGTAATAAAATAAAATACAAGGGAGGAGAAATGAGCTTGAGGAAGTTGAAGGGTTGGGGATGCTTGACCTTCCAACTATCCCCTAGCTGAACCAGCCTACTATATACCATTTCCCCACAAAGGAAGGGGGGTTCTTATTAGCTTTTTAGCTCAGGAGGTACTCTGCATGTTTGTCTTGTATGCAAAAGTAACCTTGTACCTACACTACTAGACACTTGACAGTGTAATGGGTTTTTATAAAGTTGTGATAAAGTGGTTTTTTTTATGTAAGTGACTTTTTAATAAAGTGTACCTTCTAATATTAAAGTGACTTTATCTCATAAAGTGCACTTATGTTATAAAGTGAAAATGTACTTTAATATTTTAAAGTGATTTATTTTGGAGGAAATGAATCATGTCCCTTGATCTTGTAAAGGGAATGAATCATATCCCTTAAATCTTGGCCATTAGATTTAGGGTTGGAGAAGGTGAAGGGTCACTTTCAGATTATAAGAGAATACCTAGGGTAGTGTGCAAGACACAATGAGAAGGAGATTGAGAGATAATTTTCTGAGTAAGCTTGAAGAGGAGATTTAGGGCAACAGGCTGGGCGTTTTTTCCAAGAGAAAGTGGGCACAAATCCCAAGACTATTTGCAGTGAGGAAGTGTTGTAGCTTACAGCTGATAAACAGGCAGTATTGTACGGATCTGTACAGTCTGTACAATAGAGAGGAGGGCACGGATTTCAAGGCAGCATTGTTGCATGCAAATGGAGGCAAGTTTTTGGTGTTTTATGTTGGTGGTTTGGGCAATTTCTGGTGTTGTCTGTACAGTTCTGGTGTGGCACAATTTCCAAGGTGATATTCAGCTGAGCCGTACAAGCTATACAGCTTCTTTGGCACATTTTCCAAGACAACAAATTGTAGGAGTGGTTTTGGGTGCTTGTAAGTGGTTTTATCTTGCTGGAAATTGTATTTTTGCTGCTAATATTTAATCCCCTGAAGCTGAATAATATATCTCTCATTGGGTTTCCTCACATTGGGGTTTTCCCTGGCATTGCCTAAATTTTTGTGTATTTCATGGTTGAGTGATTGTTGTTCATTGTGTTTATTTTGCTGCAAAAGTGTTTAGCAATGTGTATTTCTGCTTATGGTATTTTTTGAGTTATATCAGAGTTCATTTAAGACAGTTATCTCTAGGTTGTTAAGTGTATGACAGAATATAGTGCATGTTGATTTTGTCATTAATTTCTACAGTTCTTTGGCTGAGAGTGAAGGAAATGTTGCCCAGACTTCGATGAGGAGCATGAAGATGAACTAGAGAGCCTGTAACTTGCTTATTCCTGAAAGATAAAGAGTCTAGCCAAAGCCAATTGAATGTTGGTTTTCCCATTTGGGTTTCTAGGGTAAATAATGTTTCCATGTGCATTGAGTGATCTCTAAGTGTTGTGTATTTTGTTGTGTTAACTTGCATTTGTAGTAATGTTTTAATGGCTGCTTTGAAGATCTTAATGGCTATTGTGTTAGTTAGTGAGCTGAGATTTCATTTATCTGTAGTGTTGTAGTTTTGCTTCATATTGCAGTAGTTTAATAGCAAATACATATCCCAACAGCTCTCTATACTCCACTGTTGGTTTATTTCTGAGATTAGACATCAGTGGACACCGTTATTTGGTTGTTGCAATCTTGTAGGGAGTTTCTAAATCGGTTGCTCTTGAACAAAACTGAGGTCCTAACAGGCTGCCAACTAGGTCTGTCTTTGACCTGAGATTGGCTCTAAGTTTTAGTTGTCTAACTGTTCTTTGCTGTTGTTTTATAACAGCAAACAGTTCAGGAACTTTTCTGTTGTTTTTTTATGGTTACATATGCTTTTAAGGTGCCCTTGCATGTAGTTTTAGTAGCCCATAGGTTACCACATGCATACCTCAAATATATAAGACACCTCTAGATCTTTACAACTATTATAATGTTGTTCTAAACTCTAGCATGCATGAAACTAGGACACGAGTTTTTGGTCAACACGACCCTGGATAAAACTCCCCTGGGGAAAACCAGTTTGGAATGTAAGTCTATGTAAGTGATCTAATAAATGTGAGATACAACAAGTACATGAAACAAATGAACCTGATACAAAGGCGGCCCCTCTCAAGCTGCTATACAGGTCCAAGAAGGTGAATGTGCCCAAGCATGGTGTGCCCTCCTCACTTGTTGCTCAATCCCACTCTAGCCTTGCACCCTTGCTTCTTAATGCCTTGTAGAAGAAACCCTTGCACACAAATCTGCCCTTGTGTGCTACCTTTCCAACAAAACACTCCAAATAGCAATCTGCCAAGTATAGCTCCTCCCTGCTAGGTGTGCGCCCTCCTCCAAGCAAGCATGAACACCACAAATAAATGGGAGCCAAAGCCTCCTAGAGCCCTCCATGGAAGGAGGCACCCTTGCTGCCCTCATCCTTTGTTTCCATTCCCATCTCCATTGCTCTCCTCTAGCTCACCAAGCGAACAAAATAAAGAATGAGCCTCCTTAGGCCCTATGCGCCTCTCTTGAACCTCCATAAGGAAACCTAAGAGATGGATGGCTAAGATCTCTCCATCCATTCTCTAATCAAAGGTTGAGATCATCCCACAATAATTTCACTCACAAATCCACTTTGGGTTAAGTTCCCTAAGTTCACTTTATGACAAAAATTCAACTTTTTTACTTAAGTGAAGTCAAAGTTGAATTAGACATAAAGTACAAGGTACATAGTCCCAATGTATTCTCACTTGTGGTTAGAGACTCAAAACCACAAGGGGACCACTTCCCAAGGTACCCAAATCTCAACAGCTCTTGTGAATTTTGACTGTTATAAGTCAGAAAAAATGCCATAGTGAATTGCCATGACTGCCATGGGCTGCCTGTAGAGTTTTGAAGCTTTAATTGATTTCCTCTAGTTCACTGAGGGGCATTATACTGCCCAACAAACCTCAGGAAGACACCGCATTGCTGGAAAACTCAGAACTCAGCTGCTGCAGGCCGTACAGCCATTTTTCTCTTGGGTTGACAGGCCATTAAAGGCGTCATCATAACAAGTCAACAAAAGATAAAGAACAACCATAAAACAATTGCGATTGAATGGCCTAGTGCTTGTTAAATTTACAACCAACCTATGAATGAAGAGAAGATAGAAAGGAGAAAGATTTGTGTTTAAGGTATGAGACCTCGGTTGAAGTTTAAACAACTATTGCTGATATGTCTAGTAAGAGTAGTCTTCAACTATTGCTGATATGTCTAGTAAGAGTAGTCTTCTGTGTGATGATTTTGAAAATATCCAGCAATGATACAAGAGAATGTTACCAACATCAGTTTGAAAGGATGTTGGTTTGTCTCAAAACTTGTGTGATTGTTCTTTAGTATTTTTGCTAAGCATGTATGCATAATAATTATTGTAGAATGTACAAGAGAGTACTAACATGCATTGCAAAACAATCACTATAGATGCATATATCATTTCATACAATTTTTCACCCAACATATAAAAACATAACACTTTACGAGACATGATAAACAATACCTGGTTCCTGGTTATCAATTCAAATCTGATATTAATACAAAATTTGTGGCATGCAAGCTTATGCTTATTTTTCATTTCCTTTGGCATCACCAATAATCTCCACAAGAGCACCATCCATCTTTGAAATGATGAAAACGATTAGCATCTCTCACAACTATTTCTCTTGAAACAATCTTGGAGATGAACTTCGTAGCAGAGTGACAATCACCACAGACTCTAAGATTCTTGACAATCCGGATAGGTATCCCAGGGGTTGTATTGAGGAGCCCAAATGCAATTGCCAGCTTCTCACTGTGACAGTACAACATATCTTCCTTCTGCTCCTCCTCCACATCATGGAGCACAAAGTTCATGTCTGGAACATATCCCAGCTCCTTCATCTGCCCATACAGAGTCTCCAACTTAGCATAGATTATCTCAGTTTGAGAATGTGATTTGTCTCCCACAACAAAAGTATGCACCTTGTTGTTCACTTCAATCCAGCTACACCCTGGCATCTTCATGACCCCCCTCTCTTGCATCAATGTTCTAACCTTTTTTAACCCATCCCACCTACCAACTGATGCATAGATATTTGACAGAAGCACATAATGTGCAGCATTTTGAGGGTCAGTCTCTAAAAGATGTTGGGCCACTTCTTCTGCTAACATTGTATTGGAATGTATTCTACAAGCACCAAGCAAAGAGGCCCACACAGCAGCATCAGGTGTTATTGGCATTTTGTTGATAAAGTCTCGAGCCTCATCTAAATGTCCTGCACGGCCAAGAAGGTCAACCATGCAGCAATAGTGCTCTACTGCAGGTGCCATATGATAATCTTCGCTCATGCAATTAAAGTACTGCCAGCCATCATCCAGTAGGCCTGCATGGCAGCATGCAGACAGGACTCCGAGGAAGGTGACATGGTCTGGCTTTGTGCCTGAATGCTGCATTTGTTTAAAGAGATGGAGAGCATCCTTGCCACTGCCATGCATGGCATATCCTATAATCATTGCTGTCCATGAAATGGTATCTTGTCTGGGTATCCTACTAAAAACCTTGCATGCGTCATCTATACTCCCACATTTAGCATACATGTCTATAAGCGAACTCCCAAGAAAGACATCAGACATACAGCCACTTCTGATTATATCTTCATGGATCTCCTCACCCTCTCGGAGAGCTACCATGTTGGCACAAGCAGAAATAACACTGGCCAAAGTGACCAAGCTTGGCTTCACACTGGTTAGCTGCATTTGACGAAAGAACTTCAGGGCCTCATTAAAAGGTCCATTCTGGGCATATCCAGCAATCATTGCATTCCACGAGAAGAGATTTCTTTCAGGCATGTGTTGAAAGAGATCTAGTGCCTTATCCATAAACCCGTTTTGCACATACCCTGTTACCATTGCAGTCCAGGACACCATGTCTCTCTTAGGCATTTTGTCAAACACTTTGAATGCATCATGCGCTCGTCCACATTTTGAATACATATCTACAAGAGCATTGCCCACAAAGATATCAGACCTAAATCCATTCATAATAATGTCTTCATGGATCTCCTTACCATGTTCCAAAGCTGCCAAGTTGGCACACGCCTGCAGAACAGAAGCATAGGTAAACTGATTCGGTTGTATACACATTTGCAGCATCTGGTAAAACAGTGCCAAAGCCTCGTCTCCATGACCATGACTGGCATAAGCTGCAATCATAGCAGTCCATGACACCACATTTCGCTGGGGCATTTTCTGAAATACTTTCAGCGCCTCGTAGACTTCTCCGTTGCGAGAATACCCGGCAATCATTGCATTCCACGACACAACATCTCGTTCAGGCATTTTGTCAAACACTTTGCAAGCATCTTCTAGACGCCCACATTTTACATACATGTCCAGGAGAGCGTTACCTAGAAAGATATTAGAATGAAACCCACTTCTAATTATGTATTCATGGATCTCCTCACCCTGTTGCAGAGCTGCCAACTTGGCACACACTGGCAGAACGCTAGCAAAAGTGCGCTCATCTACTTCAATATCAGCTCGCTGCATTTCGTTAAAAAGCCTTAAAGCCTCCTCAGCGAAGCCATGTTTGGCATAAGCTGCTATCATTGCACTCCATGAAACCACTTTTCGTTCAGGTATTTCGCCCAAAACTAACCGGGCATCTACCCTGATGCCGCACTTGGCATACCCGATCACAAGCCTGGTACCCAAAGCTAAATCTGGCTTAAATCCAGATTGAATGATGTGGGCATGGACTAATTTGCTTTCTCTCAGAGACTTTATTTCGAGGCAAACGTGTAAAAGAGCGGCGTAGGTGCAGGAATCTACCCAAATGCCAATCCGGTCCATAGCATGCAGAATTCGAAGCGCCTCAGTCAATCGGCTCTGCTTGCACAGTTTTCTCACAGTTCCAGAAAGGTTAGGGTTGTCATGTGCTTCTTGTGCAGCGCTCCTGTTGGCATTTGTTGTGAAAGGGAAGTTGGTAGGCAGAAAATTACATATGGGTTGGAGAAGGGCAACCATTTTTTTCTGCTGCTGGTGTGGAATCCGTAAGTATATCGATATCGCCATTGATCTGTGCTGCGTTCATGGAAATAAGGCGTTTTCATTGGCAACATTGAGTAGCGGGCTGACATGAATTCCATGAAGAAATTGCCATGAGCGTGCGAAGACGTTGAATGGAAAGATTTCAACCTATTCAACTCCATGAAGAGAATCGAGATTGATTTCATGCGAAATTCATCTGTGTTTCATTATGGATTCTTGGTTGCCTTCTTCAGTCTCGTCTCACACCCTCGCTATTTTTTCTTTGATTGCAATCACTTCAATCATGCTCATCAAACCTCTCGAAATTTGAATTTCCATGAGCTGAAGGCTTGGATCTTGGCATAAAATTTCAGACTTGACCAGCCTAAATTTTAAGGTCTTACATGTACATCCTGCACATAAAAGTATAAGGACAGCCCTTCATTTTCTAGATTTTTTTTTTTTTTTTTTTTTTNTCAAACCTCTCGAAATTTGAATTTCCATGAGCTGAAGGCTTGGATCTTGGCATAAAATTTCAGACTTGACCAGCCTAAATTTTAAGGTCTTACATGTACATCCTGCACATAAAAGTATAAGGACAGCCCTTCATTTTCTAGATGCTCTTAGCATGTTTGCTTCGAAGCGATGAAACTATGAAAAGTTATAGCCAAGCCTATTTGCTTGTACGGCTTTTCCTTTTTGGGTTTTTCAGAAGCAAGGAAAGCCTTGGTTAATCATTCTATCTTTTAGAATTTTTTTAAGATTTGTAAATCAGGAGAAAATTGCTATGTTTTTGGTTGTTTACATTGTATTTCTGAGTACATAAATGGATTCAGCTTGCTGAAAAATCCTTGAAACAATCACATTATACAAATTTAACCACTCAAATATGCAAATCCAACCATTCTTCATGAGATTTAACAAAATCAAAAGAAAAAAATGAAAACCCCTAAAAGATAAAATGTTTAGACTACTCTTATAAACATTTATAATAATAAATAGGGTTTATTGGTTTAATTTTTTATCGATAGAATTGAGAGACTTTGTTCTGGCAGTAGAGATAAGTATGTTTCATGGTCCGGTTTTTCTGTTTTCAGAA
>SNQJ01S0309558.1:0-10010 GCA_010110895.2 Picea sitchensis
GATACGAAATGAGTAACAACTTTTGAAGGTGAAACAGAGTATGGCGTGAATTGGACTAGACATAGGGAAGGCTGACATGGAGAGAATGGATAACTGTAGATGGCCGACTCAATATAGGTTTCAGATGGACTTCTCTTGAACATATGAACGACACAACCAATGATTTGGCAGCATTGACTCAAAGACGACACAGGGAATGACCTTGTAATCATTCGAATGAGAGACAAATGGATTTCCCAAACCGGCTTCAAATGATGAATAGGGGGTGTCGTGTTCAAGAGCGACACTTACTGCCAATCAATATGATGATGAAAACATATCCCTTTCCCAAATTCCCCCCCACCATTTCTGGCAAGTACCTCTTTATTTTTATGCAAGCTTGAGGAGGATAACATATGCTTGTTGATGTAAGCTCATCCTTCGAACGAGTCCCTCAGAGTATGTTTAACGAACCCTAACAAGGAGTGGTTCGGTCCCATCACGGGTCTGTCAATGTTTGTTTAACGAGTCCATAGATAGAAAACTCGAAGGTTTTTCAAGATTATAGAGTTTGGAAAAACACTTAAAAGAGAACTCTCTCAGTTCCTTTTTCATAAAATAGTTTGGATGAGACCGAAAAAGAGATAAATTATCGCTCATCAGACGCGTACTTCAAATACTTTATCGAGCGTGAAAATAGCAAGGTCGCTTGGCGATCTTTTCATGTTTAGAGAGTCTGAAAAGAGCTTAAAGAGGACTCCAGGGGGGTTCCTTTTTCGTATAACCTTGTTGAGCCCGAAAAAGTGATAAAAGTATGCTCGATCACGTTCTTAGGTATTTACGAGCGCAAGAACGGACAAAAACAACGCTCGAGGTTTTATAAAAAACAATAAAAAACACGCCATAATGAAGAAAAATATATCCATACCTCCATACTTAATCATCCAAGTCATCACGCCTGCAAGTCATTACACTCAACATGACATTAGGGATTAGGTTTAATCGATAAATAATCATAAAAACCCCAAAATGACATAGTAAAAGTAAATAAAATGAGTAAATACTCTTTTTTACCACATCATTTTACATTTCCACTATTGAGCTCCAAAAACCCCTCTTTTACCCTCCAAGTTTGGCATCAATTTGCGGGAGCTACGAGAGACCATTCAACGAGCCGTCTGCAACATTAAGGTAAGCTCTTCGTCCTTGACATTTTCATGGTTGAATTTTGTGATTTCATTGGTTAAATTCTTAGTTTTAAGTTGTTTTTTCAAGCCCTACATGCGCGCTGACACTCTCGCAGGCAGGCCATGCGGGGCCTGCGAGAATGAGGCGTTCTAGCAGGTGAGCCTAAGGCCACCTGTGAGGTTCTCGCACTGTGCATATGGGGCACCTGTGAGAACCGCAAAGCCCAATTTTTTTTAAAATTTTTAACCAATGAAAAATATCTAAAGCATGAAAAAAGTTATTAATCCTCTTATTGTGTTCCTTGTGTAGATAATTTGCCATCAACATGGTGCTAGAGTGGCACGAAAGGGAACATGAAGAGGATAATGAAATGGACGAGAATCATCCTCCTACCACAGCTTCTTTGAGAGACTGCAGGCTCTTGAAATACTTTCGCATCCCGAGCATGAGGGCCCAAGTCAGACTTTTAGAATACCTGGTTCACATGTGGGACCCAGATCAGCAGGTGTTTCGTGTGGGGGTCCACACACTGTCCTTAGACATTGAGGACATTTAATTTTTGACCGGATTGTCCCGATGAGGATACTATGTGAGCCTGACCGGTAGTAGAGGTGGTGGGCTACCGATGAGTGAGTACTGCCATATACACTGTGTACCCGAGCCCACGAGAAAGAAAGGAAAAGTGGCTATCTGGGGGGTAATAGACTTGACCCTCCGTACTATCCTTTTCACTATAGCTCTGATGGCTGGGATTTCTGCTCCTCATATGGCATTACAGAGTTACTTCCAGTACGCTATTGAGTGTACTGAGCCTCGAGTGTTCAACTGGGAAGATGCAATGCTGCACAGTATAAAAAGGAAATTGACCAAGTGCAGGCGTGGCGACCTAAAGCAATTTGGGTATGGATCTTTGCTGGTATCCTTCTTCCTTGAGTGGGTCCCATTACTGAGGTTACAGGTGGAGTGGAATTTAGTGGCTCCCAGGGATCCGTGGATGATGAGATGGTGTCGGCTCATGGCCCGGCACGTAGCAGGACCTATCATCAAATATGATGATACTTTCTTTTACTGGCTTCAACCAAAGATGTTGATGGTTGATGACTACGCTTATGCTGGGCTGGATTTCCGAGGAGATCCATATTTGGCATTGCCAGAGGATGCTTAGTGGGGAGTCCTTGGTAAGAAGTACACACATTTTTTCTTTTTAAATGTTTTTGTGAATTTTTATCATATTCAAATGTTTTTGTTTTATACGTTCATCCATAGACTAACACAAAATTGTTTGTTGATAACACAGATGTTGGAACATATAGACCTTCTGGAACTTCTCCTATCTAGAGGCGAGGAGAGGTAGCAACAACACCACAGTATGTTGAGGATTATCAGGTGGTGGAACAAAATTTAGAGGGTCTAACAACAGACATTCCAGATATGACTCTGGAAGAGGTTCCTCGACGTGATCAACGTCACACTGTAGGGGTATCAACATCTATGAGTCGACTGCTCCGTAGAGTTGCTAGAGCAGTTGTGTGTTACCGTGAATGTCATCCGTGACGTCACTTTGTAGAAGCTATGAGCTTCAAATTTTGATATTTTGGTCTTCGGACAAACTTTTTGTAAAAACTCTTTTGATCATTATATATACAGACAGCTTCTACCGATTTACTTTATATTGTGTGAATTTCAATGTGTTTGATTTATAAATGATTCAAATGTCTATCCAATACATAATTAGCCAATGCATCTGTTAATGTATTTAGACATCTAGGAATATGTTGATATTCAATGTGATCAAAATAACGTTCCAAGAGACGAATTCTCAAATAAACTCGTAACAAAGTAGGACTTCGAATATAGTAGACATTACTTAACTATAGTACTATCAACTGTGAATCAAGTCGCACAACCAAATGACGAATTCCTAGCGAGATAGCATCAACCAATAATTCAATAACGACGCTATACTCTGCAATGTTGTTGGTTGCACGACTGAGGCACACACCTTGTAAAGATACAAGTTCATTTGTTGGGGTATAGATTGCCCATGCAGCGGAAGCAAGGTTCCGAGTACTACGGCTAGCACCATCAGTGAAGCCAATATAAGGTAGTGAAGACTCCGACATCTGGAAATCAAACACAACGTCACATAAAGGCAGAGACCAGATAACGACCAAAGCAAACTATAGTAACACACACAAAGTATGATACATTAAAATACAAGTACTCGTGCACAGATGATTTATGTATAGTACTTCTTCAAGTACAACCCATTCCTGGGTTCACTCAAAGGGATACCATCGTAATCTACCAACTCATATGCTCCCTTTTTCAAAACTCGGCGAACGATATAAGGACCTCGCCACATAGGTTCGAATTTCTCAGCTCCTAACACATCTCGATCCTGTTCATAGAGAAGAACAGGATCACCTTCAAAGAAAACACGAGGTTTGACATGCTTGTCATATTGGGCCTTAACACGCTTTTTCTGGGCTTCTATTACTAGAGTGGCATCACGTCAAGTTTTGTCTAATCGCAAAAGATACAATAGACGTTCTTCTTCAGCAGAAGTGTTGGGGAGGAGTTCAACAACTAGCTTCAGAGAGGGTATCTCGCATTCTATAGGAAGAATGGCTTCCATACCATAGACTAACCGAAAAGGCGTAAACCCAGTAGTAGATTTAACAGATGTCCGATACGCCCACAATGCCAAAAAAAACATTGTGTGCCAACTTGCTTTATGAATTCCTATCATCCGTTGAAGCATAGTTATAAGAATTTTGTTAATAGCTTCGACCTGGCCATTAGCTTGTGGATAATAGGGCGTTTCATTATCATGGCGAAGACCCAACTTCTCCGTAAGTTCAAACATCATAAAATTCCTAAAGTGGCTACCGTGATCAGTGACGATAGCTTGGGGAACACCAAAATGAGCTATGACGTGATTAAAAAGAAACAAGGCTGCAGTCTTTCCAGTATTTTCGAATGTCGACATCGCCTCGGCCCATTTCGTAAAGTAATCAACTGCTACAATGATGTAACCATGCCCCCCGGCTGAGTGAGGGTGACACATCATGAAATCAATGCCCCATTTCACAAAAGGACCAACTGAGACCACAAGATGAAGAGGAGCAAGATGTGACCGAATTTTCTGATTGTAGGTCTGGCAGGCATGGCATTTCTGAACGACAATAATGCAGTCGTTAAACAAAGAAGGCCAAAAATAGCCTGCGTGTAAGATCTTCTGGGTAGTAGCATACCCAGACATATGACCACCACATGCTCCGGAATGACAGTCATTCAAAGCTTTTTCGGCTTCGTCGAACGTTAGACAACGTCAAAAAACAGAGTCAATACCCTGACGGTAAAGAGTATCTCCGAGGATAATGTATTGATGAGCTTGATAGCGTATGCGACATCGTTCAGTACTAGACAAAGCAAGACGAAAAGTATGAGTTTGGAGATATATAATGATATCTCCATACCAAAGATCGTCAGTGATAATAAGGAAAAGAGATTCATCGGGTAATGAATCAACTGCTACATTTTCTCGTGGAAGAGTGAGGAAAATCGCATATCAACTCAGCAAAAACTAAGGATTTCTTAGACTTGGCACGATCGAATTCCAAGTCAAACTCTTGGAGTATGACAATCCGTTTGGAGTATTTGCCCCCTAGCAATTGACGTGTCAAAATATGTTGCATAGGGTTGCAATGAGAAATCACTGTAGTTTTTCGTGAGAGGATATAGGGTCGGAAGCATTGGACGGATTGAACGACAACCAAGGCTAGTTTTTTGACATGTTGATACTTGATTTCAGTGGGTGTGAGACTTCGACTCAAGTAGTAAACAACATGTTCGTCGTGCGCATCATCTTCTTGGACGAGAACCATGCCAATAGTGTACTCCGAGGCAGTAAGATAAAGGAAATAATCTCGACTGTAATCAGGAGGAAAGAGAAGCAGAGCTAGCATTAGGGACAACTTCAAAGCTTCAAAATCATTGTTGGAAATGGTATCCCAGACGAACTCTGAATCTTTCTTTAGTAGCCACGTAAAACCACGAGTGATCTCGACGTAATTAGGGATTAAACGATGAAGAAAGTTTTCTATCCCCTGCAAACTTTGCAACTGGCGCAGTGTAGAAGGAGGAGAGAGATTAAGGATCGCCTCGAACTTAATAGGATCCACCCGGATCCCTTCACGTGAAACGATAAAACCTAGAAGACGGCCGGATTCTACGAAAAAAACACACTTATGAGGATTTAAACGTATACGATAGAATCGACAGCGAACGAAAATGGCTCAGAGGTGGGTAGGGTGATTGACTTGGCGCATAGAATGAGCTGGTAAATCATCCAAATAGGGTTGAACGATATGATTTATATCATGAAAAGCATAAGACATAGCGCGTTGAAAAGTTGCACCCACATTTTTAAGTCCGAAAGAGAGTTTCCGATAGGCAAAATTACCTCAAGGACAAATAATGGCAGTCTTATGTTGGTCCTCGGGAGCAATGTTAATTTGATTATAGCCGGAGAAACCATCCATGAGGGAGAATATTTCACTTCCGGCGCAGTCATCGACAATCTGATCGACAAAGGGGGTAGGAAATTTTCCCTTGGGACAATCTTTATTAATATCCCTATAATCAACACACACACGAATACTGCCACCTTTCTTGTCAATTGGGGCAGGATTGGAAACCCATTCTGTAAGAGCCACTGGATAAATAAATCCAACTTTCAAAAGTTTTTCAACTTCAAGCTTGATAACAACCGCTTTACGTGGGTGAACTGGACAAAGGCCTTGCCGGACGGGTTTAGCACTGGGGTATGTCTTTATCTCATGTACAACAATTGCTGGGTCGATACCTGGCATCTCTTTGTAACTCCAGGCGAAGATGTCATGAAATTATTTGAAAAGCGATGTATAAGTGACGATTTCGTCAGAAGAACACGAAGCTCCAATATGGACATTTTCAACAATCCTAGGTTTTATGGATATGTCAATGGGAATTGTAGGCAAAATATTACTTAAGTTCCCTTCAGAAAACACATCGTGTGTAGTCGCGGGAACCGTCGAAATGATGACAACGGTTGACGAAGTCGAAATCCGTTGGTAATTCTCAAGAGTGTGTTGTTCCAGAAAGAGTATGGAACAATGATGCCCATTGTCCCAAGGGGTGTCCTCCATGACGAACATGATCATCTCGTCAGTGGGAAAAATAACATGAAAAGGATCGGGAGACAACTCATCAAGAGAGGGGGTAGAAGGTGTTTCCGACTGAATGGCCTGATAGGCAGATTTAACCGAACTTAACGACATTGCGTCGCCGAAACAAAAATGATATCCAGGGTCAGGGACTATCCAAGGGTCAGAAGACGCAGGAAGTTCACAAGGCACAGTGGAAATCATGTTGATAGAAGCAACTGATGGGCGTGGAACATCAGGTGGTGGAATGGGGAAAGTACCCATTAACAAAGAGTCCTTTAGAAGACCTACATTGACATTATCATAACTTGGTGGGGTTTTAGCAATAAATGACACATTGCCAGTACGAGTATTAGAATTGAAGAAGGCAAGTTGGTCAACGGTAATAACCTTTCCTTTATGAGGGAAACGTACTACCCAGAAAAGTGTTGACACGACTGCACGCATGGAATCAATCCAGCTACGACCAAGCAGAAGATTATAATCAAGGGGAGCATCGAAGACTTCCACTTCAACTTGGACTATTTTACCTTCTAACGTGATAGGCAATGAAGGGAGAACACTGTAAGGCTTAAAACCAGAGCCATTGAAGGATTTTAGAGTGTTTTGGGATTCATTCAAAGGAGGAGAGCCAATGGATTTCCAACAAGCAAGAGACATAACACACGTCGAGGCATCCTCGTCGATAACAGTTTGAAAAATGTTCTTGTCAGAGACAACAACTTGGATTTGAAACGCGAGTTGAGGGGGTAACCTTGGAATGTGATCTTCCAAGTCAAAGACTATCAAATTCGTATCCGTTGGGTCAATTCCACCTATATCTTTCAACAGTGCCTTCCGTTGTGCAGGACAAGACTGAAGGACTTCCAGGGCTGACATCACTGAAGGTGCTTGGGCCAGATCTTCAACAATGCTGTAGTTCTAGGCTGCACGAGCATGAGGATTGAAAGCCAATTTCCTAACGACACCCTTAGGGGGGGGGGTCACAGAACCGTGTCGAGGCTAGATCGTTCGAGATGAAGAGGACCATTGGTAGGTGGAGTCGCTGGAGAGGGTTGTACCAAAGCAGGAGGTAAATTGCCAAACTTCTCCTTAGATGGAGAATAATCTTTGGCTCTAGTCATGAGTGCAACGTTGTTCTGCTTAGAATCACCGATACACATCAAAACATATGATGTCGTAGAAGAGGATGGTTGGTTGTGAATGACCAACTGAGCCTGTTGTTGAGACGGGAAGGGTTGGGACAAGACAACCGGAGTAGGGGGTTTCAGGGTTCCCTGAAGGAACTTAGTAACCTCAACACGTCTTGGACAATCCTTTGTGTAGTGATCATCACCACAAATAAGGCAAGGGTATCGGGGTTTGCGCTTATGCCGGTCATCAACAGGAGTAGTTTTAGTTTGCTCGACTTGATTATTATTTTTTCCCTCCTTATTCTTGCCTCTCCCCTTTTTAGATTTGTTTTTACCGGCTGGGGTAGATTGGACAGCATTTACCTCAGAAGTTTTGTCGGTGAGAGTGGCAGGAGACAGAGCATTTTGAACATTAGAAGAAGCCAATTTAGGGTTTGTGCTTGAAACATAATGCAATTGGGCTTGGGTAGTACCAATCAGACCATTAGCTGCATGCGAAGCAGCTGGAGCAGTTGAAGCGTTGGAAGTATTAGGACGAGGTAAATCGGGTAGTAAATCGTAAAGAGTTCCCGTTTGTGAATAAACGAGATCAAGATATTGAGCCTGACTTATAGCCTGCTCTTCTGTGATGACACCACCCATGGAAATATCCTTACCAATTTCGTTCACAAAGGATTTTGTAAACCATTCCGCCAACAACTGATCGAGGAGCTCAAGTTTAATGAGACGTCGTCTCCTTCGCCACTCATGGATGTGATTAGATATATGAGTACCTTTAGTCTGTTTGAAGGAAGTCAAAATCTCAGTCTCGGTATCATAACAGATCGGTAACTGGTAATGCGTAAGGAAAGACATAGCAAGGGTATTGAAGTCAAAGAAGAAACCTCGGGGAAATTCAATATACCACTTCGCAACAAAACCAGTAAGGGTTCGTTGAAAAAGATGTAAACGAATAGAGTCATCCATCAATGAGTTGGATGAACACCATAGGTGAAAAGTCATAACGTGATTGTTTGTGTCCTCTCCCAATTTACCATCGAATTTAGGAATGTATGAAGGAAGCTTGGCTGACATAGTAGGCCATTGGGGAGAGTGACGAATAGGATCATTTAAAATCCTAGACAAATTTGGCAAATCCAAAGTAGCGAGAAAAGGTAATTGGTAACTCCACTCGGGACAATCCCATTTTCTTTGTGGCTTTTGATCTTTTTCTATGGCCATTTTCTCTGGTTTCACTTTTCTCCTGTCCTGTCAATCTATGAGTCTTTTGGATATCCTGATAGACCCTCTGAGTCCAGAGGCCTTTTTCAATTTTGCTTCATTTTTCAAATTTTTGCTTATGTTCAGGGATTCTCGCACTGTACTTCATTGCAGCCTGCGAGAATTGGTAGGGTTCGTACCCTACCTTTAGGTTTCAGTGCGAGGTTCTCGCACCCTGCTCAAGGGTCACAGTGCGAGAATCAGTGATTCTCGCACTGTGTAATACTACCTGCCTGCGAACTCATTTTTTCAAAAGTTTGGATTTGAGTCTTGGTCTTTCCAACTGCCTAGATCAGTTTGATTGCCTCTTATGAGTTTCTGGGATCATAGATTGATATCTTTATTATCTTTTCTTGAGTGCATGAACAGTCTTAGAGTTTCAAGGCTTTTCTTGTCATTTGTGTCTTGATTTTCATTTCTTGACTTTTCTTGGCAATACCATTATCTCTGACTTTAGATTTCGAGTGTGTTTGATTAGTTCAGAACCAGTGATTGGTTGAAAGTTGAGTGCTTGGTTTTTCTCATTTGCTTATTGGTTTGAAAGATCATTTTCTTGTGCAATTGAGAAGACTATTTTGGTTTTCTCTTTATTTTTGCTTTCATTGAAAGAGTTGATTGGGTTTGTTATTGCTTGTTCCTTTGGTTTTTTGATTTTTCTGTACTCTCACTGTCATAGTGTGGGTCCTTTTTGAAAAGTGAACAAAAAGTTTTTCTTTCAAAAAATTCTTTTCGTTTTAGAAAACTTTGAAAAACAAATTATTGAGATTGTTGAAGTATTTGAAAAAGACACATAGAGCATTGTCATTTGATAAGTGATTGTTTGTATTTGCATTTTAAAGGAAATTTTGCATTGTAGTTCATGGTTGATCTGGAAAACTTTTTCTCTCTCCCATGCATAGGATTCATTGAACGAAAAGTGATCTGTTTTCATTCTCATCCTTGCCTTGTTGGGTCAGAGTCATACAACATAAGTTTCATGTCCGTTTCCTTTGAGTAAACAACAACTCTTAATAACATTGTGTAATCATAAAATTTATATAGTAACTCTTTTCTAGGGCTCTATTACACCAACATTTAGCTAGGCTAGCGCTTTGGAGTAAGAAGAGAGATACACTCTCCAAAAGCACAAAACACACAATAACATCTTGTGTTAGGGAGTGTTAAATTCCATTTTCAACGTATTGTCCTGGGAAGCCCTTCTTACACAAGGGTCAAGCACGAGGTCGAATTGATACTAGCA
>SNQJ01S0309560.1:0-10010 GCA_010110895.2 Picea sitchensis
ATTTCCATCCTCTTGAAACATTTAAAACTCAAATGACCATCTCACCCATAAAAATCACAATTTCTCTCAGTGTTCTTGTCTTTTGATTTAATTCATTTATCACTATTGGGAGTAGGCACTGTTGGAGAGGGTTTTGGACCCTTGTTTTGGTTGTTGTTGTGAGAATTTTTCTTCTTTGGATGCTTGGATTTATCCTTTTGTTGTGCCACCAAGGCTTCATTATATGTACTTCTAGTGTTTATCACTCCAAGATGCAAGAGCTTATCTTTCTCTCTAATCAAAGAATAACAAAAACCTTCAAGAGATGGCATTTTGTAAGTATCCCCTTGACTAATAAGAGCCTCTCTAGTGGAGTGAAAAGTAGAGACAAAAATATAATAGACGGTGTCAATCTTAGAAAGAATAGCATATATAAGTTGGTCACCTATCTCGTTAATATTACATTCAACAAGTAAAAATCTTATTGTTTTGAACTTAAATAGAAAATCTTCAATGCAGGAGAAATCACTGGTATTTAAAGCAATCAATTGGTTTTCGAGCAAGTGGGATCAAATCTCATTGTGTTTACCAAACATGATATCCATATTTTTTCATGTTGCATCTAAGGTCTCAATTCCTTGAAGGTGAAACTAAAGATCACTGGAGATGGACATTTTTTATTAATCCATGTGTTATTTCATTTTTATTATCCCATTTGGCTTTCTTTAATGCATTAAGAGGGGAAATTTATATCCTCAAGGTAACCTACTAAAGTCCCCTACTTAGTATTCAATCCTCCATATAGGATTTCCATGAGAAATAGTCTGAACTGGTAAGCAGGAGATCACTTGAACTATCCATATTACAATATGCAAGTAAGACAACTTCAAAAGTAGAAATAATTTATCTTGATGGAAAGCTCTCAAAAAAATGGCACTGAAAATAGAGTTTGAATGTCAAAGTTATGCCCTTTTGAAAAAAGGCATAAAAAGAAACCAAGGTGCCATGTGGCAAGTGGAGGTTGATCAATGTGGTGATGGGTACACAATGATATTTTTGAGCAAAAAAAATCCCCTTCCTTCTATAACTTTCCCTATAAACCCTATATTGGATATGATCTCATGACTCATTGATAGCGACCTACCAGGTCTACCCACAATTAGGAAACCTTTACTCATCTAGGTTGCACATTAAACCAATAAAGGGGTATCCAAGGATCCCTCTCTCCATCTTTATTAATCTCTCTCTCCATAATTCTGCTAGTTGCTAAAAAACACAAACTATGCATATGGTTACAGAGTTCTGGTCTCTTTCATTTTCACCAGTCCTTAAGCACCTAAAACAAAAGGCACTAACCCTTTTCCTCCTCTATGCGACCGGTGGTTGTGATCGTATTTTAACCTATTAAGAGCTTAATTATTGGTTGTATATCTCTTTCCCACATCTCGATCAAGGATCGAGATGCTTATCCATTGCAGGGAATATCTGACGGTTGTATCTTAATCAATCAGTGAGATGGGTGGCCCATGCTACTCCAACAAGGTGGAACGTTAACAAAAATCCATTATGCATGTTAATCCTGGCTTGACATGTCACTAAATACACCAATATTCCAGATTAATAGCGTGCACCCTCCTGGAAATTAATATACGTGCAACTTTGATTTGTGCTTTACTTCTCCACCATTGATCTCCCTTTTTACGGACGACTAGATGTTCTCGTTGTACAACTCTTCTCCACTCTCGATACACAGTTTAGACTTAATCAAGGTTTGACCCGACGATTGATATTACTCCATGGATTTACGACTGCATCGAACATCTCTCACTCACTTGGCTCTCGATATGACAGTCAATAATATTCCAGGATTTGCTAAAGGACCTGATGCGTCCTCTATAGTTGTATTTCAATCCCACGGGTATAATTCTTCCTGATAGGGATCTGACGATTCAAACACTCCTTCTGAGATGAACTACGATCATATGGTTATGATGGCCATGATCCTTGATCCGACGATTCTTGTAGCTTCTCCATGATATAGACTATCCAGTTAACTTATGTGTGTAAGGGTTTGATAATTGGTTAATGAGGATCATCAATCCTATGGTGATCAATGATCATCAATTTTTTTCCTTCACTCTGGTTCGAGGAGACCCAAACTTAAACCCTCATGAGGGTTCCTCCTAGCCTTAAACCTGCAAATTGATTGGAACTAGCAACAAAACCTAAATCCTGAAAAAGACCCTAAGGTCTACAATTTAACCATTACACGGATCTATAGAGGCTTCCAACACCCAATTCCATAGAGACATAACATTCATGATGATATAGGTTCTTCACACATAATGAACATAAACTTCCTCAATTATACTCGAAACAGAGTATTACTTTCCTTAATCATACATACATTATACATAGGGTTTACATAAGGCTCTTCAATGCCTTCTATGACCTAGATCACAATCAATAGGTCTTTCTTTTGTTGCTCTAGCCAAATTCACTTTTGTTTGGCCACACTCTCTTCCTGGCCTAATTTCCACTCAATTGGCCATACTCTATTTGGACTAATCTACATTCGTTTTTGGCCCCCCTCAAATGCCTCTAAGGCCTACAATATTATACACGAGGATTTTGAAACCAATTATGGTTCAGATACACAATCCTCTCAACAATCAATCCCTAAGGATCCTCCTAGATCCGAAAACCTCTCACTCAACTCCTATCTTTAGGATTCACAAATCTCTATGAGATCTAACTGACCCTAGATCTCTTTCATTTCCAAATCCCTCTCATTTTCTCATACATTCGAGAACATTTAAAATCAAATCCTCACTTTCATTATCAAACCCCTATCCTATGTCTCTCTTCTAGAAATCATAAAACATAGGAAAATGCAACAAATCAAACCTTAGGGAACCCAATCCCTAATAAATGAAAGACCCCCTAGATCTCTACCAAATATATAATATTTTAGAGGTAGGATGATCCTGCATCAAACTCCCCAGGAAAAAAAATAATCATGATCTCCTGATCATGAGTTCCATCTGTTGAAATCCTCCTGGATCCCAAACTTTATATTTCAACTTGCTTGCCTTGTCGTCATGTTGCATCATTGTTGTCTGCAATTCTCCATTTTCTTTGCTGATGTAGATCTTATTTTCTCCTTCATGTCTTCTCTGAGACATCTTCACCATCAACATCCTTAATTCTTCAATCTCAATGTCCATCCTATCCTTTTGTTGGCACACGATATGCCATTTGTTGTTTTGTTTATTCATTTTGTTGTTGTTGTTGCTATCCACTGGTTGTTGCATTATATCTTTAGTATCCTTACTATGATTTCCACCTATGCCATTGTTAATTGACACATCAATATTCTCTTCCAGACCTACAAATTCTTTGTAGCCTTCATCACTTTTATCTTTAGATAGTCATTCCTCTATAAACTTCATCTCATCTTCCAGGTTAATCGATTCAGCTTCCTTAAGTGATGTAGACATTTCACTGCTATATGCTTGTGAACATGTCCCCTTACTGGTTGTACTTTCCTTTTTTGAATCATGATTCCTTAAAAATCCTTCCAACAACTCAATGTATTTCTTACAACTTATGAGAATTATATATGAATTCCCTTCTTCTTCTTTCCTTTGGCTATCCCCATGAGCCAACTCTTTTGCATCTGCAATAACAAATTCTTCCAGCTACAATTCAATTTCTTTGACAAATTGTGTATGATCTTCCCCTTGGCTGTCCTTATGATACAATGTTGTCTCATCCATCATATTTAGAATGAAATTTTGATCTTTTCCTTTTTCAGGAATGTAAGAGTACATTTATTTTTCTTCCTTCTTCATGACAACTTCAGATGGCTCATCACCTGCTAATCCTGCAATCACACTAAATTGTTATTTACAAAAACATAAGGCTTACTAGACTTATTTTCTTCCTTTACCAGCACATCCACATGATAATATGAACTCTCCAAAGATTTCATGAGACTTCGTGTAAGTCTCTCATATTCAATCCCCAAAGAGTCTGTGAGACTCTCAATAGGTCTCCTCTCAACATCATCTTCTCCAAGGATGTCTCCTTTCTCTGGTTCACAATAATTAACTTCCTCCTAAATCAATGACCTATGTTTGAACTCATATCCTCTAAGTTTCTCCTTGTCTACCCAAGCATACATCCTATGTTTTAGGTTTCTCAAGCTTTCCCTAATATTCTCCTCAAATAATTGTACTACTGGCCACTTGACCTTCTTCACTTTCCATCCTTGTCTCTGGTTCTCTTTGATATCCCTATGTAGTAGTTGTCTTATGTGATTGAGTTGTACTCTTAGCTCAGTCATTTATTTGTCACATTCTTCTTGATTCATATTATTTATGACATTTTCCTTGGCACCCTTTCTTCTTCTGTTGTGCATTTCCTCTGAACCTCTTCAATGACCATCAGTATCCATTGTCTCCATTTTCTTTCTCTTGTGAAATTCACTTTGTTCACTTGTGGACTGCACTCAAGCCTTTGTAACAAGCTCTATCCATTATCATGTTATCCAATACCTCACTAAGCTTATCCTTAGCCTAGTCCTCTCGTATTCTCATGCGGTTCTCTCTCTTAGAACCTCCTCTGAGCACTTCTTTCTCCTCTTGGCTCCTGCAATTTCCACTTCTCTTCTTTGAGAACACTTAAATTGTCCTCCTATTTCCAACTTTTAGTTGGAATTCTTCAAGGTTCTTTGCCACTGATTCCTTTATATTTTCTCTAAGAGCTCACTTATACTCTCACTCATTCATTCAAGAACAAAAATGTTCGATGTCGCATCTCTCTTGGTTGTCATAGTTGTTATCAAATCATTTCCTTGTCTGCTCTAACTTGCAAACACAACCAAAGTTAATTCAAACATATCAAATTAATATCTTCAATATATCTTCATGATCTTGACCCCTTTTGATTCATTCCTCTGAATCAATTCATCTACTTTGTCTTGTCATATTTCACCAAATATGAACTCTTATGTACAATATCTCTACATCAATTGTACTCAAAAGTATGCTTGTTTTTTCTCTCCTTCAAAGCATAGCAGCTCCTTGTTGTTCTTTTGTAATTCTTTTTACATGTCTTTGTATTTAATTCATAACTAAATTCTTGTGCATGTCAACATAGACTTCATATTTATTATTATCCAAATAAATTTGTTACCTCATACCTCCTCAAATGTCCAGACATTGTGTTGATGTATTTTCTCTAATTCTACACCACTTACCTGTAATCATTCAAATGAGAAATTTAATTTTTTTATATGTTGTCCTTCATTCCCAAAGAAACTTCAATTGCTATGTTTACTTTTTCCAATTTCAAAGAGCATTGTACTTGTTTTTTTTCTATTCTCCAACCTCAAAGAGCTTTTAACTAGCTCTCATACCACTTAATAATGACCTACCAGGTCTTTGTTAAGTTTAATGTTGTTATTAGGTTATTTTCAATTTACTAGAGCATTGATCCAGGTGGATACCGGTGGCCACCCACCTTTTCCAACTATCTCAAAACAATTTTCTGACAAATTTGGCAATTAACTATTTTTAGCAGTTTTTAACTTCTGGAGCCATTTTGAGGGCCCAAATGAAAGTTTTTTGAGATAGATGTTCTCAATGATATCTAAATACATTATTTATCACCCAAAATGAATCTCCTCTATGATACCTTTCCAACGAGCTATCATACGCCTAAAACGGAGATCGTATGCAAAAGTTACGACCCCGGGAAGTTGATGTACTAACTTACCCAAACGGGGCCCACATGACTTTTGGCGCTTCATCTCCTAGGGTTAGGTTTTTGGATTTCTAGGAATTTTGGCATTCCTTTTTATTGTAAAAAGGCCTTCAGAGCCTCATTTTAATCATATTCTTGTGAATGCGAGTAGTCGTCACATCTCTTCTCAGAGATAAGATGCCACCATTCTAGCGAGTCGTTCACTCTGTATTTTTACAGTCTCTGTACATTTCTTTCATTAATAGAAATCATGTGTTACTGTATATCTGTGTTTATGGTTTCATCTCTAATACATTTATGTTATCTTATTTAATATCTACGATATCTCTGTGCATTTCTTTATTATATCTCCGATCTCATTTCATGCCGAAAATAATCTGGATCAGTGGTATCAGAGCAGGTTGTTCTTGGTCATTTTTTTTAGTGCATGTCCCTGAAGAGGTCTGAGTATAGAAAGTTGGGTCTTGAGCTTGTCTCTCTTGAGTAAAATATCTCCTTCACACCCAAGAAACCCTCAATGGCGGAAGAAAAGAAAAACGACGGAGCAAGCGATCCTATCAGTCTGTTGCTTGAGGAAGCTCTCACGTGACAGAGGGACGAAATGATGGAGAATTTTTCCCACATCCTTCAATATCTGCCGATAGAAACAGGTGCATATTCATCAAGCATCCACTTTGGAGGCACCTCACCTTTCAAGGTACAAGTTAATTTTGAAATTCCTGTATTTGAAGGACAAATAGATTCAGAAGCCATAGACAAATGGTTAAATCTGCTAGAAGGTTATTTCTTTGTTCACAAATTTTACGACAAAGAAAAGATCACCTTCACACTCCTTAAATCTCTCCCCCATGTCAAACATTGGTGGGAAACTTATTGGGAGCAGAGTTCCACAAAGGAGTCTGAAATATATGGGGTCGATCCCACTTGGGATTTTTGTGTGGATACGGTAAAGGAACAATATTACCCTATTGGAAACTATGAGGACCAGTACATGAGATGGACCACACTGCGGCAAGAGAGGGGCCAAGTAGTTCCAAAGTTCACCAATACCTTCCATACTTTTCACACCAAACTAGGTATCAAAGACTCTGAACGACATTTGGTTCTGAAATACTGTGTGGCTCTACATAGATACATCCAAACTGAAATGGATTTTCTGGACATCTCATCACTCAGTGTTGCATATCGATATGCTGTTAAAATCGAGCAGAAATTTAAGCACCGGAACAAACGGGATTTTGGTTTTGCAAATCCGCAACAACCAAAGTATGACAAAGACGTCCCTCATAAAAAATCTCTCAAAAACCATTCCAAGCCACATGAAAAGAAGGGTCACGGGAAGACAAAGAAGGATACCAGAAAATGGTGTGATTTCCACAAAAGCCCCTAGAACAACACCGATGAATGTCACTCAAAACAGTCATTGGTGGCCGAGATCAAAGACAAGGAGTTGAACCTTGATTCAGAATCTGATTCTGAAAATACTAGTAAACGACAGATCATTGACGCAAACCCCATTGTTATTGTCGCGACCGCAACAATTCAACAAAAAGAACCAACATATTCCGAAGAGGGGGAGCGTCTTTTTCATTCATAGATGTGGGTGAAGGGGACCCCGCTGCATTTTATTGTTGATAGAGGAAGCCAGAAGAACCTCATCTCATCAGAGGTTGTCAAACAGTTGGGATTGTCGACAACACCACACCCGCAGCCATACAACATTGGGTGGCTTCGCCAAGAACAAGATCTTCGTGTCAGCCAACAATGTCAATTGTCATACGACATCGAACCCTTCAAGGATGAGGTATTATGTGATGTTTCCCCACTGGATTTCTATGATGTTCTCTTGGGCCAACCATATATGTGGAAGCATCATGTTTTTTATGAGTCTCGACCCCGCAATGTCATTGTTTCTCTAGGAGTCCATCTCTATAGAATACCCGAGGTAGTTCCAACTACTATTCCACCTAAAAAGTGTTGCAAGGTAGTATCTCATACTGCAAAATTTATCTTCTTTACAATTTGTTCAAGAGGAGAACAGAAGGATATTACAACCACTACAGCCTCGCCCCAAGCACCTTCTATCAAACAGAAGCAAGTCGGCAAGGTTGCAGCAAATAACAAAGATTCCTTCTGCACATTGTCCTCTCATGTAGCCCGACTTGTTGAACGGCCTCAGTCTCAACAGGTTCATGACAAACTTCCACAAACTGAGCAGCGCGACGTCTCCAACAAGGCAAGAAACTCACCAAGACCATTTATTCCTAAGGAGGGAGGATTGATCCAGGTGGATATTGGCGGCCACCCACCTTTTTCGACTGGCTCAAAACAGTTATCTGGCAAATTTGGCAACTTACTATTTTTAGTAGTTTTTAACTTACGGGACAATTTTGAGGGCCCAAATGAAGGTTTTTATATATTGAGGTTATCAATGATATCTAAAGATATTATTGATCCCCCAAAATTAATCTCCTTGATGATACCTTTCCAACGAGCTATCATACGCCTAAAACGGAGATTGTATGCAAAAGTTATGACCCCGGGAAGTTGATGTACTAACTTACCCAAACGGGGCCCACATGACTTTTGGCGCTTCATCTCCTAGGGTTAGGTTTTTGGATGTCTAGGAATTTTGGCATTCTTGTTTATCGTAAAAAGGCCTTCAGAGCCTCAGTGTAATCATCTTCTTGCGAATGCGAGTACCCGTCACATCTCTTCTCAGAGATAAGCTGCCACCATTCTAGCGAGTCTTTCACTCTATATTTTTACAGTCTCTGTACATTTCTTTCATTAATATAAATCATGTATTACTGTATATTTTTGTTTATGGTTGCATCTCTGATATGTTTATGTTATCTTATTGAATATCTGTGATATCTATGTGCATTTCTTTATTATATCTCTGATCTCATTTCGTGTCGAAAATAATCGGGATCAGTGGTATCAAAGTAGGCCGTTCTTGGTATTTTTTTTTAGTGCATGTCCCCGACGAGGTCTGAGTATAGAAATTTGGGTCTCGATCTTGTCTCTCTTGAGGAAAATTACTCTCGTACACACAATAAACCCTCAATGGCAGAATAAAAGAAAAACGACGAAGCAGACGATCCTATCAGTCTGTTGCTTTAGCAAGATTTCACGCGACAGAGGGATGAAATGATGGAGAATTTTTCCCACGTCGTTCAATGCCTGTCGATAGAAACATACGCATATTCATTAAGAGGCCACTTTGGAGGCACCTCACCTTTCAAGGTACAAGTTAATTTTGATATTCTTGTATTTGAAGGACAGACAGATGCAGAAGCCCTAGACAAATGGTTAAATTTGCTAGAAGGTTATTTCTATGTTCACAAATTTTCCGAAAAAGAAAAGATCACCTTTGCACTCCTTAAAGCTCTCCCCCATGTCAAACATTGGTGGGAAACTTATTGGGAGCAGAGTTCCACAGAGGAGTTTGAAATATATGGGGTCGATCCCACTTGGGATTTTTTTGTGGATGCGGTAAAGGAACAGTATTACCCTGTTGGAAACTATGAGAACCAGTACATGAGATGGACCACACTGCAACAAGAGAGGGGCCAAGCAGTTCCGGAGTTCACCAATACCTTCCATACCTTGCGCACCAAGCTGGGTATCAAAGACTCCGAGCGACATTTGGTTCTGAAATACCGTGAGGCTCTACACAAATACATCCACACTGAAATGGATTTTCTGGACATCTCATCACTCGATGTTGCTTATCGATATGCTATTAAAATCGAGCAGAAATTTAAACACCAGAACAAACGGGATTTCGGATCTGTAAATCCGCAACAACCAAAGTATGACAAAGAAAACCCTAACAAACAGTCTCCCGAAAACTAGTCCAAGACACAGGAAAAGAAGGGTCACGGGAAGACAAAGGACACCGGAAAATGGTGCGATTTCCATAAAAGCCCCTGGTACAACACCGATGAATGTTGCTCAAAACAGTGATTGGTGGCCGAAATCAAAGACAAGGAGTCGAACCCTAATTCAGAATCTGATTCTGAAAACACTGGTAAATGACAGATCATTGACGCAGACCCCACTGCTATTGTCGCAACCGCATCAATTCAACCAGAAGAACCAACAGATCCCGAAGAGGGGGAGCGCCTTTTTCATTCACAGATGTGGGTGAAGGGGACCCCGCTGCATTTTATTGTTGATATTGGAAGCCAGAAGAACCTCATCTCAGCAGAGGTCGTCAAACAGTTGGGATTGTCGACAACACCACACCCGCAGCC
>SNQJ01S0309561.1:0-10010 GCA_010110895.2 Picea sitchensis
CATGAACATTTAAAAGAAGATGCATAAACTTGGCACATAATTTATCTTGCATAACTAAGACATTGAGCAAGGTCCTGAAAAGTTTATTTTAATGGAATAGAGGGTGCTTGCATAGCATAACAAGTCAGCCCCCTATTTTTAGATCATCGACAGATGCGCCAACATGCAGACGCACAATGGAGAAAGGGAGAGGCACCGACCCTCCCATTTTTGAATTTTGAAATATGATCCAATACGGATTTTCGTGTTGTAAGGTGATAAATGTCAGGCCATGACTTTGTACATGTAGTGGTTAGGGTTACCTTAATTGGTTGGCTGTAGCAGGTCCAGATGGTAGTCAGGTCTAGACATTCATTTGTGGAATGTAGTCGTAGAGGTATGGTGTCATAACTGAGACAGTGATGGCACTAAGGCGGTGAAGAGGATAAGCTTGTAGAGCCCTCGTTTTTGTAATTAGGAGACTGAAGAGAAGAAGAGAGAGATATTGGTAGAGTAGAAGGTCTTAGGAGCAGAACTCAAGATAGAGTTAGGATAGGAGGACTTGAGAGAACTGGGACTTTGTTGCAGTCCATTTTTTTATGTAAACATCTATATAGACACACAAAGATAATAGAAAAGCAATTTTTCCTTCATATAGTATGTTTATGTATTTGTGTTTATATGTATTTCATGAATGAATGTTGTGGATGTATGATAAGTTTCATTTGCAGTAGGAAGATAGATTTCTCTATCTTTGTTTGAGTTTATAATATCGTTTTGGGTTCTTTGGGCTGTGCAAGGAGTGCACAATAGAACATTGGAGGTTTTGTAGCTAGCATAAGGAGTGCACATCTGGACTCTGTGGAGTCAGAAAAGAACGTGCCAGAAGGGCGCACCAGAGCGATCACAAACTCAAGAGGAACCTCAAGGTTAATGAATACCTTGGAGGAGGGATTGTGTAGAGAAGGAACATGGAGATAGAACTACTGAAGGTTCTGTAGAGCTCTGCCTGGTGGGCATCGAGCGAGTGCAAGGAGTGCACCAAGGAACTTTGTTTTGAGTCCAGAGATATGAGAAGTATCAAGGAGAAGACATTCAAGGAGTTACTGAATACTCTGTTGGCTCAACAAGGAGTGCTTGAGCATAAGTTGCCAAGAGGACACTTATATCCCTTCGAGGAGTGAAAGGGACAGAGACCTTTTGAGGTCTGAGCAGTTGAAGCTCAAGGAGAAACATAGTTACTAAATACTCTAGAGGAAAACGTGTGCAAGGAGTGCACCAGGCCAACACTCGGACAAAGTGTTGAAAGACAACCAGTTGAAGGTTCGCCAAAGCGCAAGGAGTATGCGCAGAGAGAACTTGTTTTAAGTTCCAAAGCTCAGGAGAGGTAGCATGAAGCTGCGCGCAGAGTGCAAGGAATGTGCTAGGGTTGAGGTCAAGTTTTATTGGCGAAAGATCAGGAGGGATAGCATTTTAGAAACACAGATGAGACCCAAAGTCATTGGGCTCGCAGAGAAATCAAAGGTCAAGGCCTTTGAAATGTTGGAAATCTTCCAAGTCTGGAAGAAAGCCAAAGCTTAGGAGGAGGAGTGACAGCTGTCGATTGGATCGAGTAGAGGGAAGATCTGGACCGTTGGAATCCACGTCCAGACAACAAGAAGTGAGAGCAGGAAGAAACAGATCTCAGTCGTAGGATCTGGAAGCACGTGGATCAACAGTTGTTGATCTGGAGGTAAGGTGCACACACCTTAACCATCTGAAGAAAGATAGGAGAGCGGGCTTTGCAAAATCGTGAAGTCCCGACATCATCGAGACCGTCCATCGGAAGGGACATGTGGTAGTCGATCAACATTTCACTGACTCGCGACTCGAAGAAGTCAAAGGGCAAGCTTGTGAAAACTCGTGAAAAGATCACAACCGTTGATCAAGGAGAGATCTGGACCGTTGATTGTCCAGGAAGAATTTCGACATTTCGAGGATCAGGAAAACAGAGGTGAATCGTATCGAAAGTTCCTAATACGTGAAATCCCGACACGCTGGATAATTGATCTGAGCTGTCAGATCGCAGGAGAATCTGGACCGTCGAATTGGGAGCTCCAAAATATCGACATTTTGGGATCGGGAGAATAAAGGTGAATCGCATCGGGAATGCTCGATATGCGAAATCTCGACGCACTTGAGAGTTGAGCCCTAGGTCATGATGAATGGTCACATGGACAGAGGCCAAGGGAGGAGCTAGGGACCGTTAAGCACTTTTCGTATTTTCGAAAGTTGGGGAGTCAGGGTTGGCTCATACGTAGAAATATCGACATGCAAAATCCCGAAATTCCTTTTGTGTAGGCATGCGGTCACAGCTCGTGGTCGTGTGGAAGTGAGGTTAGCGCTTGGTGCTTGGCGACGCAGGCGGAGTTTCATAAAGGACCTGTGGATTTGTTCATAGGATTCCGGCGGGGAATCGAAGAGCTGCTCCAGCTCGTAGATAGATTGAACGATCCTTAGACCGGGAGGTTAGCGGACCCTGTCGAGGTGGGAGTCTGCACTAGCCTATAGGGTAATTGGCTGCAAGGAAGAGGATACTTCAACAATTCTTGTAAATTATCGGTTGGGAGCATGCACACAATGGGTATGTCAAGGAAAATAGTGAGCCAAGTTAATGATACAACCATATGGATGCAGATCCATGAATTGCAGAGATACGTATTGTGTTGATATGAATATTTTCCTTGAGTTTCAAACAACAATAAAATGTTATGCATAAAATTGTGATTTAATATATTTGTTGTCTGATATTTGTTGTAGGCATGTGATAAATGTCTAGAGTCTAGAAAGGACCAGACCAAGAATATGATCTACATTGTTGAAACCATTGAAAGATAAAGGCATTGCAGGAGTTGTTGAGGAAGAACACCGAGGATGGTGTTCCTTTGAAGGGGGGAGGGGATTGTAATACCCCCCTCTCTAAACCTATGGTTATGTGTAATTAAGTATAATTAATGATTTCCATGCTATGGCATGCAAACAATGTAAACGTATTAATGTTCAATTGAAAATGCCAACAACTGACTGTGGGGGTGAAGCTTCGAAGTACAAGCCATGATACCACTAGAGGAAAGAGTGAGGAAACCTAGAGAGGGGGCTCATCGTGCTAAGATGACCCAATCCTCTTTGTTGAATGTATTTGATTTGGAAATATTTAGTTATTTCCTTTAGCTATGATTTCAAGACAAAATTAGTTAATGAGAAGAGGGTTGGTAGTTGAACAACCAACCACCCTCAATGAATGGAGATATGGAGGGTTGCATGAGGTGACATAAACTATAAGCTAGAGGAAAATAGGAAGGAACACCATGAGTCCCAATGATTTACCCATGAGCTCCCTTCTGGCAGAATAAACATAGTACAGGTCGAGAACCTTCACAAGGGATTTGGGACGGATAGGAGTTTTGGTCTAGGAGAGGGGGAGCTGGGGAGGAGTTCAAAACAAAGGTCGAAGAAGAAAAAGGGGAGGAGAGGCCCAAGTGTGGGCTGAGAAACATGAATCTCAAGCAGAATTTAGTTACAGGGATAGTTTGAAATCCTAGATCCCAATCTAAGCCGAGAAGGCCATGATCTTGATGCTGGAGAACATCTGATAAACCTTGTAAAGGCTTGGGATAAGTGGGTACGATAAAATATTGATTAAGAGTGGTATGAAGGAGAGTAACCTGCACCTGTTAATCTCCCTTAAGACTTGATATAAACTCCCTAGTGGTATCATGGCTTAACACGGGGGTGGCCTGCTATTGAAGTTACTGAGCAAGTAGAGCCTATGGTTGGGTGGAAAGGCGAACACCAACAGTCAGTTCACTGGTTGAAATTTTCAAATAGATAAGTACTTCTATACTTTGTGTAATTAAATTGAAATGAATGGTTGGATGCATGTACATGTGCTATGCATATGTAGGTATCAATACTTGTTCCTTTGACATGCTCATGTATCTGATATGATTGTAGACCTATAGGAATGATGTAGGTCTCACATATCCGAATACTAAACTTTTAGACCATTCAAAGGGTGGAAGGTGTAAAGGACGTGAAGTATTCATTGAAGGCATAAGAGTTTGAGGGAGTCGAATCTTAAATCCAACAGATTGATACAATGTGAGGCTGTAGGATTACTAAGTCCAAGTTAACAATTTCAACCTGTCTGATCTCTGTGTTAATCCAACGAGACTCAACAACCATTGATTATTGTGTTGGAACGAATCCCAGCCGTTCAAGGTGAGCCTTACACCCTGGGGTTATCCCTCGTAATCTCTATGGTAATTATTGATTGCTAGATCGTTGGATCAATTAATATCCACCATCAATCTGTCATTTAAGCTCAAGAGAGAATTGTCGCCGGGGTACCAGAGCATCAGACTCGTAGAACAACATATATTCCATGTTTTGTTGAAAGGGACGATGCCCCGACGCCCGGGGAACGAGGCTCAAACCCTTAGTCCCACACCCTAGTCAAATACCCATCAGAGAATAGAAAGAAGGGATATCGACTGCAGATCTATAGACGAGGATCAATTATGATCGTTTGATTTAAACAAGGCCTTGTGCATACCCCGTGAGGTCACTAGAAAGTATTAGCCTTTGGATCAGTGGATCGATTGATCTCCACTGTAGATCCATTATCTAAGTCCAAGTGGGATCTCGATCGTTGGTTGCGAGGAAGGAGGGATCTCCACCGTTGATCCCTAACATAGCATTGTCGGGAGTGGAATGAAGGTAAAGCATAGAGGAAATACCCAGTGTCGACGACGACGATGATCAGAGGCAACGAGAGCCAATGATTGAAGGTAGGTCAGAGTTAATCTCCATCGTAGATCTCTGAAAAACCTTTATATGTAATAGAAAGGGGCGATGACATCATAAGTGACATGGTATTTTAGCATGGAAGCCAACATGTCCTTAGGGGTGATGTGTGTCGCCAGTGAGATGGCTGACGAGACATGAGTGGTCTTGGAGGGCCTAGAAACCTCTATAACGTAGGCGGTGATCTAGATTGTTAGATCTGGACGTGGACAAATATCAACTGTTCGTTGGAGTTTGAAAGGTTAGCAAGGTCGTGTGTTGGCCTAAAATGCCGACAATGATAAAGGCTTTGAGGATACGATGAGAGCCGTTGATCTGTCATTAGGCGAGAGTGATCTTCGCCATTGATTGCTATGAGACTCGTCTTAGAGAGGAGAGAGGAGGATGACATCATGATGATGTGTGGGTGCCAGCATGGCAACCAACGTGTCTAAGTAGTGATAGGTGTCACTATGTGATTAGTCATCAAGACAAAGTGGGCCTCGTCGAGCGAAAGGATCTTAAGACATTTCTTTAGATCCCGACCGGTGGATCAACAGGTTGAGAGATCTCAACCATACGTTGATGGGAAGTTGACGAAGGCCTGGAGAGAGGGTTAGGAGATGAGTGTTGACGATGATGGGGTGTCAAGACTAACAACCACCATTGATCTATCATGAGCGACCCCGATGAGACCTAGACCGTCAGATCCAAAGGCGTCATCGTCGGAGCTTGGGAGGTTGATAAGGTTGTGTTAGACTGAGAATGTCGACAACAACAAAGCAATCGTTGACGATGATAAGACCCTAGAATATAACAATGACCGTTGATTTGGGTGGGAGTTAATTTTCATCATTGACCACTATGACCTTGGTGGGAAGCGGTTGGAGGTGATTGGAGAAGAGATTTGGACCGTTGATCCAGACGCGTCGTTGTCGGGGCGTAAGGGTTAGACCTATTAGGCATTGGTTAGGAACGTCGACTACGACAAAAAAGGGCAAGAGAATATTTACCGTTGGTCGACGTAGGGTGGAGATTCGATCTCAATTGTCAATCTGCTATGGGTCTTTCCTATTTGTTATAGAAGTGAAAAGGGGCGAGTGGTAACTTCCACACAAGTTAGAATCACCAACTCAATTAGGTTCATTGGATGCTTGGCTTGACCATCGGATCTAAGAGGGGTCCAATTAATGGATCATCGTCCAAAGTTTGGTTGGGGTATTTACAACCATGGGAATAAAACCCTTGATGATGACGATGAGAGGTTCCGTGGGGTTAGAACCATGGATCGGTTAGCCAGATGGAAGGTGTCACATCAGAGCCATGACAGTGCCACGTCGGATGCCACGAGGACTAGGTGGCCACGTGGAAGTGGGGTGACACTTGGCCAATGAAGGCTAAGAACTTTGGGGAGTCATAACTTTCCATCCAGATCTTAGTCCTGAGCAAAATTATAGTCGTTAGAAAGATCTTGACGAGCATAAGACAATGGTGTTGTCAAAAAGGGACTCTGAGATGGTTAGGGGAAGAAATTTTTTAACTACCCCAACCCTTAAAGGGGTACTTAGGGGGTTGGGTGTGTTCCATAGCTCAGGCTGTCAAAGAAGAGAATCTGCTATCAGAAAATGACAAGAATTGCCATTCATACACGTTGTCAGACCTGATCTCAGTTTGTGGCATTCCAGATCACGCAACATAAAATCGTTTGCCTTCGCCTATGTGAAGGTAAAACCCGTTGTTGTCAAACAAATATATTTTTCCCAGGATATCCGTCAACGATAGACGTATGGTGAATTATGCTTGCTCATTGAAGGAAAATAAAGTTAGATGGTCAATATTGCACTTGGAATTCCACATCTATGATTTGGATGGTGCAGATGTCATTATACAATGATTTCTTTGGCTTGTTGAATATGATTGTCATTGATCTACGTAGAGCAAGAATAGATCTCCCCACCAATGGAGTTGTAGTATCAATTTTTCAGATCTATGTGTGGAATTTGTTGTTTTATTGAGTGTGCAGTTTGAAGTATTATTATTTTGTGTGTAAAATTATATTATGAAGAACCGATCATAGAACATGGTAACTTAACTTAAGCTGGTGTGTGCTGAAGCCCGGCCTTGCCACAAGAACATGGTCGCTAGTTAGGTTATGTCTACAGTCTGTTACTACTTGTGGTTCTTGGAGGATGCGATGACCCAAGAACAACAACTACCGGTTATGTCTATAGTTTGTATGTTTGTAAGCCTGTGTGAAATAGGTCACTTTGTAAGATTGATTTCTGGATACATTCTGTAACTATACTACTTTCCTAGGAAACTAGCGAATACATCGATTGACCATGTACTTCGACAGATGGAAGTAATATAGAATAATCGTTTTCCTATATAATTGGTGAATACAATGGTAGACCATGTATTTCAACATATGGAAGTATGTCAATAGAATGGCTAGCAGTCCAGTCATTACAAATACATCATCGATGGTTATAAGCAATTGTATCTTCAATGGATGAAGTGGTAGCTCAAATTAATGGGAGAGAAAGAGCGTAGTCTACGAGAGTTCAAAAGTGGATAGAGGCACTAATGAAGATCAAACCAGACAAAGATAAAAGTTTAGAAAATGTTTTTTTGTAAAATGTGTTTATTTGATTTCATTATTGTTCTTAGTGATGTAAGCATTAAGGGAGGGTGTTAGAATTAATGCTTACATTAGATATTGGTTTGGATTCATTAGATCTAGTTAGTTGCGAAAGATCTTCTCCATCTATCAGATCTCCTATTTATGCGTGTGTGGTTGAGAGATTCCCTCACGAGTTTTGTGTGCAATACGGTTTGCTAAATTGGTATCAGCCCCGACTCTCTCACGAGAGAGAGAGAGAGAGAGAGAGAGAGAGAGAGAGAGGGATTTCCTTTTGCACATTTAAAAATATTAATGATAAAAGATGATGTTGAGAGTTAACATCCTAATAATAATAATAATAATAATCTATTTTTAAGGTCACGACCACCCCCTTGTTTGTTAGAGGTATACATACTCTACCCCCCTTTGGATATAAAGTAAATGTAAAACATTTGGGAGATGTGTAATTTTTTCCGTGCTCAACATGAAATTGACACATGACATATATAAATGTTGCCATAAATAAAACATTTTGTACTTGATCATTAACTTTTATGATATAATGCAAAATAATTTAATGCATTGATTTGAGTGATAGTACACTTTAAATTGAAAAAGTTGCATTTATTTAAATAACTATTTAGTGAAGGTATCAATAATAATATGCTAAAGGTGGGAGTGAAGTACATTACATATAGTAACTATCAAACAACATAGAATAAATAGTGCAAAATTTTTCTCAAAATTTTGCAATGTAAAAAAGGGTTTTCACCTCAGTGGATTTGATCCCTATAGGCTCATGGTAGTTCCAGAGTTAATATGGACTACTAGTAAGTTATTTAAATTGTACCTTGTATTTTTTTAATATTTTATTAATTTTATTGGTTTTAAAATGTTTTTTTAAATTGAAATTGGTGGATTTGTAATAAAAAAACATTGCAAAGGAATTTGGAGGCATATGCTAGGTGAAAATTATGATGATAAGTGTAGAACTTGCAAAATAAACCTAAGATCTTAACTATTTTGAAATACATAATCAAAAATTGAGAAGGACTCTATAGAGACTTTCATCTTGAACACTTTGCCACTACTTCTATCCCAGCTAGAATAGCATCCAACCGAACCACTCACAACTTGCTGTGGCAGATAAGCCCAAATGAATCCGTGACCATTGAGCCAAAAAATCCAAAACCCACCAATTTCACTATAACATGTGAAAAATAATGAGAGGTTTCATCCAACGAGTTTGAAACCCTTAATAACATGTATGATAATTATTAACATCCAACTAATGAGAGGTTTCATCGCTCCCTCCTCCTCATTGTTGCTTAAGCAATCCTAACATCCAACGAGTTTGAAACCCTTAATAACATGTATGATAATTATTAACATCCAACTAATGAGAGGTTTCATCCCTCCCTCCTCCTCATTGTTCCTTAAGCAATCCTAACATCCAACAAGTTTGAAACTCTTAATAACAGGTATACTAATTATTAACATCAAACGAATGAGAGGTTTCATTACTCTCTCCTCCTCATTGTTGCTTAAGCAATCCTAACATCCAACTAGTTTGAAAGCCTTAATAACATGTATGATAATTATTAACATCCAACTACTGAGAGGTTTCATAACTCCCTTCTCCTCATTGTTCCTTAAACAATCCTAACATCCAACAAATTTGAAATCCTTTAATAATATGTATGATAATTATCAACATCCAAATAGTTGGAACTCTAGATCAGATCCAGATCCATATAATTATTAGCAATCCCCCATCATTATCAAATTTTGTATATCCTTACTTTGACATTTTTTAAACGGTGATATAACCCATATACCTCTCCCAAATTGTTGGATGTAAGGCGCCAAGAATATACAGCTACAAATGTTTATCCAGAGTTATTTAAATAACCCCTGCACCTACCGCCATTAGGTTTTAAAATGTTTTTATTTTTAATAATTTTATTAAATTATTTTCTCATGACAGTTTAAGTTTTTGATCGGAATGTATGTAAATATACTAACGGCCTTCCAAAATTGCTTAAGCAAGCGCAACAACATTCATGCGGTAATAGTAGCAATTAGCTGTTAATTCAAGTTGTGAAAACAGCTGGTAATTTGTCAAACCAGAACAGAGGTCGAACGAATACGACCAAGCTGCGGTCGGTATGAATTTGGCACTGCTTGTGGGGACTGGAAATGCTGAATGAGAATGACAAAGCATCTGTTAAAGTTCGTATTGAATAATTTCAATCATTAATTATAAGCATGTATCTTACACGTTCATCCATTATCATATGAAGGGTCCAGCAAAATTCAAGCTACCATTCCGCTCCATCTACCATTCACGCAGAGGATGGTCAAAGATTGCTAGGACTGATAGTTGCGTGCGTGTTTGCCTTAATTTTCACAGGGACAATCCCCAAAATCGTTTGAAAGCTTTCATGTTAAGGGAATAAATCTTCCGGCGTCCATTCCGAATTGATTTCACCGAATCATTGGCTGTTCATCATTGTATCGCTTTATCATCCATTCGCTAATGATACTAGAGGCCAATCGTTTGTCGTTCTGAGAGAGAGAGAGA
>SNQJ01S0309562.1:0-10010 GCA_010110895.2 Picea sitchensis
TCTTTTCTTTTTCAAATTATTTGCAGAATGAAAAATCATTTGTCAACAAAAAACACTAGAGACAGATAATATCCCAGTCACCAGTTCATCCTATAATTTATAGGGTGATAACAGTGGCTCCACCTGGGGATGGTGCTTTCCCTGTGAAGTGCCAAGAATCCTGGTTCCTGTCATTCTAAAACTTTCTGCCTAGAAGCCTTCGTTGGTTTTATTTTCAAGAATGGAAAAATAGTGGTCAGTGACTTAGGGCCTTCTCTTCGGGCTTCAACCAACTGAATAATGTTATTCACTCAGAAAATGCATCCGAAAATAAAAATGTTATGTAAAATGGAGAGTGCAAACTCGAGTCTCTACTGGGGCGGGACATAATGCTTCAGCATTCTGCCATTTACAGGTCCTCCTGGAAGATCTGTCCCATCAGGGTTGTTTAGCAAGAAAGCGTTGTTTCCCCTGAATGCTTGAATCATGTATGGTCCTCTCCACAGACTGTCAAATTTTCCATGATTTCCCTTGTCTTCATCTCTGGCATCCCATCTCAGCACCAAATCTCCTAGCTCAAAATCATCTTCCTTGTTTCTTTTGTCAAAAATCTTCTTGATGCTTTCTTTGATTACCTGAGTCTTGTTGAAAACGTCTTCCCTGGACTGTTGCAAATGGATCATCTGGTTGATCTTTCTTTGTGAGTCATTTGGCTCGGCTTGTACATCTTGAAGCAACTTCATGACAGGGACTCCTAAGGAAGTGGGGAAAATTGCTTCTGTGACATAGACCAGCTGGTATGGTGACATACCGATTGACCTTTTGGTGGTCATTATGTCATCCCACAATGCGAACACCAACTTGTTATGCCACGATTTCTTGTTTTCCTGCAATGTTTTCTTGATGATGTTTACCAAGGTTTTGTTTGAAGATTCCGCCAGCACATTCCCCTGAGGGTAGTACGCTATGGAATGTCCCAAACCAATGTGATACTCGTTGCATAAATCTATGAGTTTCTTCGACCGAAAAGCAGTTGCATTATCAGTTATAATCTTTCTAGGACATCCAAAGAGAGACAAGATATTATTTTCAAGGAATTTTATAATAACAGAGTCAGTGGCTTGCCTGCTTGGTACCGCTTCGATCCATTTGGTAAAATAATCGGTGGCAGTGAGAATCCACCTGTGTTGGCCTGAAGAAGGGGGGTGTATTTCTCTGATGAAGTCCAATCAAAATTTCTAGAAAGGGGCTTCAAATGAGATCGGTTTCAAAGGTAGAGGGAGGAGTTTCCTTTTCCCTTCAAACAGTTGACATTGATGACACGCAGTCACTTTATGATGTACATCGGCGAATAGGGTGGAACAATAGAATCCAGCTCTGAGTATTTTGTTTGTTGTGACCTTCCAGTTCAGATGGCCACCACATTCTCCTGCATGAAATTCTTGTAACACGTTGTCAGCTTCATATTTCAATAAAAAATTTAACAGAATACCTCCAGGATCTTTCCAATAAAAATTGCCTTCTAGAATACAGAATTTTAAGGCTTTCAACTTTAAAAATCTAGCTTTAGTCTTAGTCAAACCAGGGGGAGCTTGTAAATTTTTCAAAACGAATATAAGGTCTGCGTACCATGGAGAGTTGAGAAATACCTCTCTCATGTTTGGAGTCGCCATCTCACCCTGTTCATCTGCTGCAGCTAAAAAATTAATGTCAAGAGCATTGAAATTAGATTCAGCCATTAATTTTGCTAGGCCTTGACCCTTGATTAGTTTCGTAGGCTTAATCTCTATGTCGTATTCTAAAATGACAGCAATCCATTTTCCTCTCCTTCCATACGGATTGTCCTGGGTCAAAATGTCTTTTACTACCGCATTTGGAACATATGCTATGGTGTGGGAATGGAGAATGTAGACTCTAAAGTCTTTTATGGCTTTTACCAAGGCAAAAGCTTGTTTCTCCATTATCTTGTAATTCATAGCAGCGTCTCTTAAGCATTTACTAAATAAAGCTATGGGTTGTTCATACCCTTCATTGTTCTTTTGTAGTAATACCACTGCTATAGTATGTTCGGAAGTGAAAGAAAAAAGATAGAAATCCTTGGTAAAATCAGGACTGATTAAGACAGGGCCCTATGTAAGTGCTCGTTTGACTTGTTCGAAAGACTGTCTGGACTCAGTGTCCCATTTTATTTTTACATCCTTTTTTAACATATTTGTAATGTTTCTGAGGAGCTCTGCCAGATTGGGAATGAATCTTCGTAGAAAATTTATTCTCCCGATAAAAGACTGTAATTCTTTGATGTTTCTTGGGTGTTCTAATTTTTGTATGGCCTCGATCCTGCTGGGGTCTATTTTGATTCCATCTTTGGAGATGATGTGTCCTAGCAGTTTGCCTTCCTCTAGTCTGAAAAGGCTTTTCTTAGGATTTAAAGAAATCCCAAACCTCCTACATTTCTCGAAGACTCGTCTGAGTTGCCTCAGGTGCTCGTCATCAGACTGGGAAAACACAGTTATGTCATCCAAATAGACGACAATAAACTTACCTGATTCTTCCACAAAGGTGATGTCCATCGCTCTCTGGAAAGTGGCTCCAGCGTTCATCAAACCAAAAGGCATTTTCACATACATTAAAGTGCACCATGGTGTGGTGAAAGTGGTTTTGTCTTGGTCATCCGAGTGAACTAGGACCTGATTATAACCCGAGACCCTGTCTAGCAAAGAGATTCGACTGGATTCGACCACCCTTTGTAGGATGCGGTCCATTTTGGGCAACGAGAAATTATCCTTCTGGGAGACCTTATTTAGATTTCGGAAATCTATGCAAAGTCTGATTTCCCCAGATTTCTTACGCGTAGGGACCAAATTAGAGACCCATTTGGAAAAACACAACGGGACTATGATTTTGGCATCGTACATTTTTTTTATTTCCTTTTCTATCAAAGGGAGTAACTTGGGATTTATCCTCCTAAGTTTTTGTCTGAATGGTTTTTGGTCTTCTTTTATTGGAATCCTGTGTTGTATGATGTTGGTATCATAAGCTTTCAAATCCTCATAACCCCAGGCAAAGACATCGGAATATTCTTTGAACAACTCAATGTATTTGAGTTTTTTCTTGGGGGGTAATGATTTAGACAATTTGACTATCATGGGTTTCTCTTCGGTCCCTATATTACAGTCCTCTACCTCTTTTCCATTGGCTTCAATTTTTGGTTTTTTGGCTACTTCGTTAAAATCAAATAGGTCCTCTAAAGGAACTAGACCCCTAGGAAAAACATTACTTTTCAAATGTAAAATATCGGCATCCATCTCATCATCGCCTAATTCTCCTGAATCTACGCTATTTACACTATCAATTTAAAAATCAAATCTATTTACATTTTCATCTTCGTTCTATAAATATATATTTGTACATTCAAAATCATTTTTACACTACACGAAGTCTTCGATTTGATCACCATTACCAAACACTTTCTAGTACCTGACATTGTCGGGAACGATTGGTCTGCATTTCACCTCAACAGTGTATGGGCGAGTCGAGCGGAAAGGAATATTACATGTGGCTGCTGACATAGCCAATCCATCCGCCAGAATTTTTTGTCCCCTCGGCATTACCTGGAAGTCAACTTCAGTGAAACATCTAAGGGCATCAAGAACAACATTCCTATAAGCTCTAAGACGTGGGTGTTTCGTAGCATACTCACCTTTGATTTGCTTGATTATCAACTCAGAGTCACCTCTTACCATAATCTGTTTAGCACCAACTCTTTTCAAAAGCTTCAGACCGAGCATCAAGGCTTCATACTCGGAAATATTGTTAGGGCATTGGAAATTTAATTTGTAAGAATGGTTTTCTGAATACCTATTTCTGTGATTATGCAGCTAGACTCCTTCTCCGACTCCTTCTTTGCTTACTGCTCCATCAAAATCCATGCTCCAAAAATCTGTCGGTAATTCTTCAGTTATCACGTTTTTCATCCTTGCTACCTCAATGATTTCTTGGCCTTCATCCTGACTAGATGTATCTTCTCCCAGTTGAGTATCTTGCTCTCCCGTGTCACCATCATTGTACAAGATAAAAGAATCCAAGTCAGAATGCGTGGAGTAAAGAGGGTAGTTGTGTAGTTTTTCTTGGCTACTGACCATGTATTTCATCAATGTTTCTCTATATATCCTTTTTTGTTGCCTGAAAACTGGGATAGTGGCATAAGACATATCTAGCTGTAGGGTACCTCTCAACTTATCCCCCCAAGACTGGGATAGCAACATTCTGTACTTCGGAGAGATGTCTGCAACTACCACATCCATTACCATGCTCTTTGCAGGAATCTGAACCAAGGTGATACATAGGTCCTTGATCATACCAATACATCTAACTTTAAAGGTGTAGGAGATATGCCTTGGCTCATCAATTCTGGTTTGTCCACCATACTCTTTTGGACAGAAGTACTCGGTGGATTAATAGGTGAAACCTCGGGCTGTGATGATCTGTTCAGAATAGTAAGGTTTTTCTTCGCATGAACTTCGGTAGTGCCCTTTTCAGGAATCTTTTCAGCAGATGGCTCAGATGCCTTCTTGGTTTCGATTACCTTCTTCGTTTCAATCGTCTTTTTTGGGGAACTCCCATCTGTCTTTTTACTCCATAGACTAGACTGCCAGTGTACCTCCAAAATGGCATTTTCAAATGCATGTTGTTCTACATCTTCAGCTTCTTCACTTACTTTTGTTTGATTGAGAAGAAAAAGTTTGTGTTCTTCTTGGGTAAGGAAAATAGCTTCGTTATCGTGAATGCCCATGAGATTTATGTGAGTATCCTCTAGTTCCTCAATCACTTCCTCCCCTTCATCAGTATAATTTTCTTGTAGGGGAGGTATGATTTGTTGATCTGGACCTCTCTGCTCTCTTTGATCCCTAGGATCTCTCTGTCTGATTTGAGGAGGGTTTCTCCTAAAGTTAGTGTTCCGAACCTGAGGCGCTGGTGGGTTTTCTCTTGGAGGATTTATGTTTGACACAGTAAGTCTTTCCATCATTCTTTCCATTTCTCTAGCCAAGGAATCCAATTTGGAATTGGAGGTTGACATGGAAGGTTCCTCTTTAATGGTGACTCTCCTCTCTGACCTCTGACGTGCCCTTTTTGCCAACAAATTGGCTTCCACACTTATTGCGCTTTTCTGCATGTCTTCCAGGGTGGTAGAATGTCTTTCCCTTAGTTGGTATGACATGTCAGCATCAAAACCATTAGGGAATTTTATCAATGAAAAACCCTGTGGAGGTTTTGATTTCAGTTGGGATTGCGTTGTAGAGGTTATTGAAACGAGTGCAGTAATCTTGTACTGTCTCACCTGGATTTCTTCTAATATTTTCGTATTCTGACAAGATTTGGAGAGGATTTTTATTTACCTCCCATCTGTCTAGAAAACTCTGTTGGAATGCAGTAAGGTCAAGGACTGAGGTGGCACGCAAACCTTTGTACCATTTTTTAACGTCACCTGTCAAACTTTGGGCAAACAATCTCATTTGAACGCTAGCCTCATCTACTTCATGCAGATCAAAATAATCATTCATTTTATCAACGTGTTGTTGGGCGTTTAAAGGTCCTATTGTATCGAACTATGGAAGCCTCATTTGATAGTCTTGGGGCATGGCATGAAGCGGTGCAACCAACACCAAGGGAGCATATCTAGCTGCCATGATGGGTGGAGGAGGTGGGACAGTAAACTGGATGATTGGCGAGGTAGCGACTGAGGACGAGGACGAGGAGGGACTGGATAGCACCGAGGGAATGGTTTGCGGTTTAGTAGTGGGAGACAGAACTTCAGTGGTTCGGGATTTCAAAATGGTTGGGTCGAAAATGATTCCAGTCACAAAACTATCGAACCGCGTTCTAACCAGGATTTGTCGGGAAAAGGTTTCAAAGTCAGGGTTTTGAAAGCAACGAACTCCCCTGAAAAGGAAAGGGACTAATGAAAGGGAATACGACTCACTGAGCCTTCATCTACAGTCCTTTTCCTGAGCAATTGTTCCAGGTTATCTGTTGCTATCGCAGGTTCTGGGTCTGGATCAGATCACGTATAAACTTTCTTGGGAGCCATATTTCTTTTTTATTTTATATATATATACTTTTTAGTTTTATGAGTCCGAAACTAATATGTACAAATTTTAATCAACCTCTAAACATTACTTTCTTCTCAAATTTGCAATATTTCAGGAACAGACTTTCTTTTTAGGGAAAGAAAACATGAAATTATGAATTTTTAGTTCTATCCCCAGTATGCTCGCCACTATGTTAGCACTCTATAAACTTCCAAGAGGTTTACAACAGAACAAATCCACAAAATGTAACTTTATCCAACCGCTTTTGAAGCTGGGATCTAGCCCTTCCAACTTCAGAGAGGGATCTCTCTATATGATTTAGCTATGTTTCAAATTTCAAATATTAGGCTAGGTAAATAAATAAGTCAGTTTTTGCAGTCATAGTGTTTGTCGAGTTGGTTGAGACAGTCTACACATCCATTGGGCTATGGGGTCTGTGTCTTGAATAAAGATGAAATCCAAACTAGAAATGCAAAGGGAAACTTTCACAGGGCGAGATAATATAATCACTGGATTCTTCGAGAGTAAAAATGACTAACAGCAGAAAAGATGAGAAAGATAATTTCAACAAAGAAGTAGTTAAGAATTTCTTTATTGAAAACACCAGAAGATAAAACACTAAAATCTTTCGAGTCAGAAACAGGGTATACGAGATAAATCCTGCAATGTTCGTTACTTCTAAAGATTAGATTCAGAAAAAAATATGATAACAAAGCGAGAAGAACATTCAACTTAGAGAGAAAAACATCACAAGTAAATACACGCAAGAATCCTATAAAAGTGCCTCTTTTTTATTAATGGAAGATCTCTTCAAAAATATTACAGTCTGATAGCTTCAGGGTGTGAAGATCAACAACCCTCAATACTTCGAAAGATGAAGTATATATAACTCAAATTACAAATGATCCTGTCATTAATGACCAGGACATGCTAAATCTATTTTTAGCCTAACTAACTTAACAAATTGTATAAATCTAGGAACTGCTTGATGATGTGGTGTAACTGCATGCTGATTTCTGGGTGGACCGTTGATGAAGCCTCTGCACGACCTCATCTGACTGAATGAATGACTGGACTGGGACAACTCATTTTCTACTCGATCAGATCACAGAGTTCCTCCCATCAAAGATGACTAGGCACGTTGACTTTGAGTAGCCTTCGATACACTTCATCCATTTCTGTGTACTTGGCGAAGGTAGGATTGGTGAGGAAGATGTATCGAATCTCATGTTGGATACTGATGTCCCACTGAAGAGCATCTAGAAATGCTTTGCCAGTGATGCTGCCTTTAATTCCTGCAAACTTTGAACTGTCCTTAGCCACATCAGCCAATCTCTTATTGTAGTCTGGGAGTGTCATCAATTTATCATTCATTACTTTCAGACTAGGTAGACCTTTCTTCTGTAGAGCCTCAATCTTACTGAAGAATCTTTGTACCCCTGGGTCCATGGCCTGAACCTTTTCTTCTAGTTAAAGCATTAATCCTCTCTTGTTCAAAACTCTTTTGACCTCAAGGATGGTCTATGTTATGTCTTCAATTTTCATCTCTTCCCATTCTTCCCTGGTCTTAGAATTTATGAACTTGATGATCTCGTTCGCCTGTGTTGGCATCTCTCCCAATTTTGATCTGATCTTCTCGATGGCCTGTTTGATTGTCTGTACCAATTCATTCTACTCAAACATAATCTGTATCATAGGCAATATCTCGTTCATGGACTTGGTGATGTCTGTCCATACACTTTCTTTAACCTCGGCCAAAGTCTTTCCTGCCACTGTCTGCTTCCGGAGTTGTTGTAACTCCTGCTTGAGCTAATCGGTCACCTATTTTTCCTTGGAGAGGCTAGTCTGGAAGGAAGATTTGAGTTCTTGAAGGTTCTCAATCTCCTTTTTTAGCCTGCTAATCTTTGTTTCCTGCAGGTTCATCTTTTCCATGGACTTAGCCAGGTCGGTTGTCTTTTCTAGGGGTGTCAATGGAGTAGCATATGGGACTTATGTCACAAATGTTGTGCTCACTCCCGAAATTGGAATGGAATTCAATGGAATGACTTCCATTGGCTTCAATTGTTCTTTCTCTTTCACCAGTTTCTCCATTTCAGCTTCCATCTCCTTAAGTTGTGCGTTCTGCTCCATGAGCAGCTTGAGCATTTCATCTTTCTCTCCTTATTTCTCTGCTATCTCCTTCACCTGCGAATCCTCTGTGGGCGGGAGCTTTAGTTGTTTCCTCAAGGAGGTTATGTCAGCATTCTTCTTCTTTATCATTTCCTCAGCTGCTTTCACGTTTGAAGGATCATAACCGATCTTGAGGACCAGCTCCTCCAAAGTCTTGATCCTATTGTCCTTTGCAAAGGACGATATCTTCTCCAACTTGAGTTGTGTTTGAACATTGTTCAGGGACACCTGCAGTTTGGAAGCAGTGGTGGAAGCATGTGCCAGCGTGTAAAAGACCATTTCCCCTGTCTCCTTGTGCAGATCCATCTGATCAGTCGAATGCACGTCCTTCGTCTAGAATTCAAAGGTGGCCCTTTTGTAGTCAGTGATCACATTTGGATCTGGTACCTGTGCCTGGAGGAAGGCCATATGCATTCTTCCCTTATCGGTGTCAAATGTCGATAGAAACCTATGTTGCACAGTCGACATTTGCTTCTAGAACTGGGCGCAAGTACTGTTGGTCAGGGTATGGTTCCTTTTCTTGATCAGCTCATACTTTTCAAAGATACTCAGCTTCGGTCACACCTTGCCTGGTTGGGCAGTCAATGGAGAATCTGTATATTTTTCCGGCACTGCTGAGGTTATGACCTTATGGAGGCTCAAACCGAAGGGTGGCCTATCAACCTTGGCCACTGTTGTAGACGGGGATTCTTTTTCTCCGTTCGGGCCAGGAACTAACATAGTCTTAGGCCTCTTGGTATGCAGCTAGAACTCTTTGGACGATACCTCCATGACAAGCGGAGATAAATCTTGCCTAGGATTTTTCTCTTTCAGGACTTGTGGCATGGTTGTTTGAGATACAGTGGTCGGGGGATCCTATTGTTCTACTTCGACCAATGTGTTAGGCTTCCATACTGTCTGGTTTGCAAATATTTGAACTTCAGGCCTAACTTCATGAACATATGGGATGTTCGTGTTTTTCACCCTCATCTCAGAGATGATCCCACATGGATCATAATGCCATGGGAAGCTCATGAAGAACTTCATTTCCCTCAGCATCTTGTCTGCTTATTCCCCAGTGCCACGATTGTTGCAGATGAAGGAGCCAATATGCCCCTTGATTCTAAGTTGTTGCTTTTTCTTCAGTGACACAAAATGGATATCATCGAAATTTATTATCTGCCTGATATATTCCAAAGAAAAAATTCTAACAAGCAAATACTTGGGCAACTTATACGGTGCCAACTAGAACTCGTATACTCTAATCTAGGTGTAGCCTTGGTACAAATACCAATCCCCCGTCTTTGTGTTGTCTGAGAGATTTAGGATGCTCTTAACTTCATCGTTTATCCAAGGCTCGGGCCTACCGCTAAGCATACCCACCATAGGGTGGTAGAACTGATCAATGAACTCCTTGAAGCTGAACTCTATGGAGTTGTGCTGGAGCAAGGAGGTCCATGCTGTCACTGCCTGGGGTCTTCTATCTCCATCCATCTTCTGCATGGAAAAAATGAATTTGTCTGCCTGGAAGAAGATGAACAAGTACGCCAATATGGAGGAGTATCGGAACATGTCTTTCATGGCGAAATTCACGAACAGTTCGTGAATATTGTTTGTCGGGAATGTGATGAAGTCAAACTGGGTGGTGGTTTTCTCATCGGTAGAGAAGATGGATAAAAATCCCAGAATGGGTTCATCTACCCACTGATCTGAATAGTATCCTAACAAGGCACAAAGGGATGAGATGATCTGGTTTCCTTTAGTCGAGAACATGGAAGAAGGATAAGGAGGATT
>SNQJ01S0309563.1:0-10010 GCA_010110895.2 Picea sitchensis
TGATGTCAATTAATTGCACAAATTTAGGGTGTGTCGCTATTCTGATCATTACATCTTTGAGTTCTCCCATGAACTTCACCTGGGTTTTGTCTAACTATATCACATGTTTATCTCTTTTGAGAGGGACTGTGTTTAATTTTTTGCAAATAGATAATGGCATAACATTGGAGGATGCTCCTGAGTCAACCAAACAATTACGGAGGTTTATGTTGAAGACTTCAAATGTCAAAAGGAATGGTGTGAAAAAAGGTTTTCCCTTCTTATCCTTAGAGCACGTGTTCACAGTTGGTTTATCTCTTAGATCTATGGGAGTTATATTTCCTCCTTGGTCAGTGCTTGTCACAGGATCCTAAATATATCCATGACCGATATATTTGCTTTCAACTTTTTCAAGTCTTCTACTATGTTGTAGTCTAGCTTGGGCGATTCTCGTGTAAGGATGTTTATAGGTTTTCTTCGGGGAGAAAAGGGTGCTTTCAAGTGATCGAGAGTTGGTTTTCATCCCGAAGTTTGGGTTGTAGTAAGGTGTTTGAGAGAGGTTGATCCCTACTTCATTTTTTCACAGCCAAGACTTCAACAAGTGTTTCTTGAACCTCAAATAGGTCATTGAAAGGCATAGGTAGGTCAGGGTCCCATATCAACATGGTTGTTTCTTTTGGTGGATCAACTTCTTCCTGATAGACAATATTCATAACTGGGTCATTGGGTTGTTCTGTTAGGGAAACTTTGTCTAGAAACCGATTGGCCATCAAATTCATGGTATGCATTCATTGAGGGCAGTCTCTTTAAGAGTGTTTCTCTTGATGGTAGGTACAGAAAGATTTGAATGCTACATTTCCCAGATCGATGTTTAAGTTGGTCGGGGGAGGTTCAATTGCTTTGAAAGATAGATTTATTTTAAAGAAGGGTTTATATGGCCTCTCGCATTGGTTTCCCTCCCCTGCACTTCTCTTCATATCTATGATTTCGTTTGACAACTTCTTGACCATACGTTGTATGTCTTCTATGTCTCCACTTCCCTTTTCGGGACCTTTTTCTATTTGTTTCCCTGGGGGTCTAGTCAACATGAGTCCTCCCCTGGGAGAAGGTTGAACTTCTTTCTTAACTAATGAGACATGGCCTTCTTTACATCCTTTCATTTGAAACTCTATCGTTTTGGCTTCTTCAAAATTCTCAGCTAAGGCTGGTTTGGCAGTCGTTTCCACAAACATGGAAATAGAAGTTGGGAAAACATTAGTGTATACTTTGATTTGCAATTACTGAGTAGGTTTATCTTCGGGTTGGAATTTGTTTAAGATGGTGGTAAATCTTTGATTGAAGTCTTTAACCTTCTCCTTTGAACTCATGGTGGTGGCAAACAACTCAGCCATCAAAGCTCCTGTAGTGGTTTCTTCTACAAATTTATCCAAAAAATCCTTTTGAATCTTCATCCAACTAGTTATGGATCCTACAGGAAAGTTAAAATACTATGTGGAGGTTGAGTTCTCAAAAGTGTAGGGGAATAGCTTGCATACTACATCTTCATGTTGGACATTCATCAGTCTGATAGCTAGTATGAATTTTTTGATATGGTCTTCAAGCAATCCTGAGGTTTCAGGGTCAAATTTAGGGAGTAACTTCTCTAGATGTTGGGGAAGGTTATGTACTCGTCCAAGGATGGCCAAAGAATCTCTGGCCAACCATGGTTAATTATTCTGAGGTGGGTTTCCCTTTTCTTCATTATGGTCATTGTTATCTTCCTTGTATTCAGATCCCGAAACTGAGAGTTCTGAGTAAACCCATCTTCTTCCGAAAAATCATCGGGCTTGGAGAAGTTGTCAGTTGGTGTTTCATGGATTAGATTAAGAAGATGTTCGATTTCAGTGAGGGCGAAATCTATCAGGTCTTCTAATGTATGCACAAATACCTGGTCGGGGGACTCAACCATTGGTCTGCTTATTTGTTTTCTTCGAGGAAGTAATGGGGCTAAGGGCAATGCACTGATCTGTCGAGTGTAACCTCTTCTTATTCTTCTGAATTGGTTCAATTCCTCGTGAGGAAGAGAGTACGGTATATCAAAGAACATATGGTCTTCCTCGTGCTGGGGTGAGTTACTCGTTTTAGGAGTACTCAACATTCGTGGGTTGTCTTGGGAATGACAGGCCATGCATGTGGGCTATTTTGAATCTATAGGTTGTCTGAAATATTATGTTAAATATATTGTCACCCATTCATTCTTCGACCCTCCTTCTAGCACCAATTTTGTTGAGGAGTCCTAAATCCCTTAAACTCAACAATAGGAACGAAACACACCACCGAGGCCCAATTAGACTCTGCAACGTTTAATAGTGGAATGGTTCTCCAGATCTCGTGATCCATCCAATTAATCGATGGGCTTTACGTTTTCTAGTGAAATCTCCTCCTTCAGTTCAAACGTTCTCTTTTGTATTTTCTCTTATAGGTGGGACCGATACAAGATGAAAACTGGTATAAACCAACTAGGTAACAAAGTGACAAAACTTAACTATTTGAGAAGGTTGATCTTGGGATAACGCTTTCACTCTAGCATGCAGACAATGATTCTCCACCACAAGACTAGTACTAATACATTAACCTGTTGGTGTTCCAATTATTGATTGCGATACAATTTATCAGAAAAAAAACATGCATGCGATAAACGATGGCAAGAAAAATAGTTTCCTTAACTCTAATCACCAATCACATATTAACACAACGATTTACTTTTCATCATTAAAGACAAGAATTGTAAAAAAAACATTGAATCAGATAACTTATCAACAGATTTAGAAGATCTTACTCATTACAACATCCATTCATGAGATGAAATCATAAATAATTCTTCTTCACATCCAATCATACACACTTTTGATGAAAAACACAAACTTGTCTCTGGTCCTAAACATGACTTCTCAAATAAGGTAGCTCTGAAATAGTTCTTTACAAATCCAAAAAATGAGGGTCTTTGCAACAACAATCGACCCTTTGCTAACGGGTCGATCCTCCTATTTATAACATACTATTAAATAAAAATAACTATTAAAGTGTAGCTAAGTAAAACAAAACACACCACATGGCGCTTTCTTTTATCGGTCTTAAAAGAGTCATCAAATGATCTCACTTGAGTGGATGACTCTTCTCGTACTCCGACCATTCGACGAAGAGATCCTCGCATGTGTTAGAATAAGAGAATCTATGTTGTTCCTTTGGGGCCGAAAGGATATCTCTTATCTATAATGCATGTGCCCGATACTTGACTATTCTGGCACTTAACTGCTGCAACATGGTTGGAGCTTTGATTGGGTTCTCCATGAACTATTGCACCTTTCCTGGCGCCATGTCGGCCATCTTTGCTATTTCCGCATCCCATGATGAGTCTTGTTTGGCATGTGGTTTGACTATGTCGCGCAAGTCAACAAAGTCATCGGGTGTGCCGAATTTGGGGAGGCCGATGTTTCTCATTGCCCGGTTGATCTTGGTCCAGCTCTTCTCACACTCAACCCATTTCTCTTGGATTTCTCGATGAGGTTCCTGAGCCATTTTTACCCAATATTCGGCAGATTTTCTTATGCGGTCGATGCTGCTTTTCCTTAGCACTCGGATGTCGTGGTCTTCAACGTATCGACTCTGTTGCACTGCGTTGATATAGTCGATCCTTTCCATAGATTTGTGTGCTTTCTCATACCACCTCTCCACATACTTGCATCTCACCAATGCCATGAGGGTGTCTTTTTGAAGCTCGACTATCCTTGCAGTGAATAGGTGCCCTTCATCTGTAAATTTGTTGTAGGCCTCCTGGAATTCGCTCACCGGGAACATCGCGGCATATGTGGTGTCCTGGTAATATTTCACCAAGTTGCACAAATGTTCCAATTCCTTTAGACCAGCAACCAGCTTCTCTTCATCCCTTTTCGCTCTATCCAGGGTGGCATCTGTGATTGCCATCCCTGCGTTGATAAGTTCAGATGTCTTGGCATGCTCTGTGTTGATTGGTTTTTCCTTCGTGGTAATGAGGATGGAGTGATCTAGAGTAATCCTCCTCTTATTGATGGTTCTCTGCACGATAGCTTTCCTTTTCCGGTCATAGGCGATGGCATGTATGTCAGCGACTTCATCCAAGGGTTCGGGGATTTGCTGATCTCCCTAGGTGAGCATATTTCCCAGGCTCCCGATGATGTATATTTGTTCAAGACTGGGTTCTTGAACCTCCTCCATGTGTTCCGAAGGTTCGACCTCTATTTGTTTCTCATCGGGAGGTTGAGTACCGGTTGAAATTGAAGCATCAGGGGTAGGCTCGGTACTTACTTGATAATCGGTCGTTAAGATGTCAAATTCCTGCTGAGGAGCTTCTTCTTTTTGTTCGCTCGGCCCTGGCTCATCCATCGGACTATCCTTTTGAGTTTTAGGCACCTCAAGTAGTTCAGTGTCTAAGACACTTTCGACCTCTAGGTCATTCTGTGAAGCGCTCCAAATTTGAGCATAGGGAGCTAGGGAAGATGCCTTCTCGGGCTCCTTTTCCTCTATGATTTGTACAAGAGTCAACAGGGATACCTCCAAACTTTCTTCATCATCACAGATGTTTATAAATTTGCAGAGGGGGTTTGGCGCACTTGTTCTCCGTGATTTTCCTACTATCTCTGGCTGAGCTGAAACATCCCCCGGTGATCCGACCTATGGCGTTGTAATTTCAGGGTTATCTCACCCAACGATTTCATCAATATCTCTTAGCTCAGAGCCGCTTGGACCTACCTAACTTTCATCTGAGTTGTCGGCAGAGGCCCCTATCATTCCTTTGAGGTCTGGGTCATCTTGCAGTTGATCAATTACTCGTTGCATCTTTTTTATCATGATCAATCCCCTTATATGTGTGTCTTGTGTCATAGAGAATCCTTTATCCTGTATGTTCCTGATACTTGACTATTATGGAACTTAACTACTGCAACATGGCTCGAGATTTTATCAGGTGCTCCATGAACTGTTGCACCTTTCCTGGCACCATGTCTACCACCTTTTCTATTTCCACATCCCATAATGAGTCTTGTTCAACATGTGATTTGACTATGTTGCGCAAGTCGACAAAGTCATTGGGTGTGCCAAATTCGGGGAGTCTGATGTCTCTCATTGCTCGGTTGATCTTGGTCCAGCTCTTCTTGCACTTAGCCCATTTCTCTTGGATTTGTCGATGAGGTTCCTGAGCCATTTTTACCCAATATTCGGTTGATTTCCTTATGCGGTCGATGTTTCTTTCCCTTAGCACCTAGATGTCGTGCTCTTCGGAATCTCAACCCTGTTGCACCGCGCTGATATAGTCAATCCTCTCCACGGCTTGGTGTGTTTTCTTGTACCACCTCTCCATATCCTTGCATGTAGCCAGTGCCATGAGGGTGTCTTCTTGAAGCTCGTCTATCCTTGCAATGAATAGGTTTCGTTCATCTGTAAATTTGTTGTAGGCCTCTTGGAATTTGCTCCTCAGGAACACCGTGGCCTAAGTGGTGCCCTGATTATATTTCACCAAGTGGTGCAAATGTTCCAATTCCTTCAGAGCAGCAGCCAACTCCTCTTCATCCCTTTTCGCTCTGTCCAAGGTGGCATCTGTGATTGCCATCCCTGGGTCAATAAGTTTGGATGTCTTGCCATGCTCTATTTTGATCAGTTTTTCCTCCAAGGTGATGAGGATGGAGCAATCTAGAGTAATCCTCCTCTTCTTGGTGGTTCTCTGCACCATAGCTTTCCTTTTCTGGTCATGGGCGATGGCGTGTATGTCAGCGACTTCATCCACGGGTTCGAGGATTTGTTGATCTCCCTAGGTGAGCATATTTCCCAGGCTCTCGATGGTGTATATTTGTTCAAGATTGGGTTCTTGAACCTCCTCCATGTGTTCCGAAGGTCCAACGTCTGTTTGTTTCTCATCGGGAGGTTGAGTACCGCTTGAAATTGAAGCATCAGGGGTAGGTTCAGTACTTACTTGATAATCGACCGTTAAGATGTCGATTTCCTGCTGAGGAGCTTCTTCTTTTTGTTCGACCGACCCTCGCTCATCCGTCGGATTGTCCTTTTGAGTTTATGGTACCTCAAGTAGTTCAGTGTCTAAGACACTTTCGACCTCCTGGTCATTCTGTGAAGGGCTCCTAATTTGAGCATCGGGAGCTGGGGAAGATGCCTTCTCGGGCTCCTTTTCCTNATCCGTCGGATTGTCCTTTTGAGTTTATGGTACCTCAAGTAGTTCAGTGTCTAAGACACTTTCGACCTCCTGGTCATTCTGTGAAGGGCTCCTAATTTGAGCATCGGGAGCTGGGGAAGATGCCTTCTCGGGCTCCTTTTCCTCTGTGATCTGTACAGGAGTCACCAGGGATACCTACGAACTTTCTTCATCATCATAGATGATTATCAATTCATGGAGGGGGTTTGGTGCACTTGTTCTCCCTGATGTTCCTACTATCTCCAACTGAGCTGAAACATCCCCTAGTGATCCGACATGTGGCGTTGTAATTTCAGGGTTATCTAACTTGACGATTTCATCAATCTTTATTAGTTCAGGGCCGCTTGGACCTACCCAGATTTCATCTAGGTTGTCAGCAAGGACCCCTATCATTCCTATGAGGTCTGGGTCATCTTATAGCTGATAAATTACTCGTTGTGCATGTTCTATCATGAGAAATCCCTTTGCCCGTGCATCCTGTGTCATAGGGAATCCTCTATCCTACACCAGGGGAACCTCTTTGCTTATGTCGCTCTTCTTTCTTCTTTGGCTCTAAGGGCCTCTTGAGCCGATTGCTCTATGGTCATCGCATTTTCATCCAGGCTCATGGCCCCAAACCTGGTCATTTTGGGGTTGACCATCCTTGCTACCACCTCATCCCAGTCCTAGGCATTTTCCGTGAAGACTTCATATTCAAATTTGTCCTGGGTGTACGACCAGTAGGATGACACTTGTGAAGCATGTTGCAAGACCAGGCCCTTTGGATCATTCTTGCGGAATTGGCCTGTCTGGAACCTGAAATCGAGCAGGCTCGGCCCCTCTTGTTTGGCTTTAGCTATATCTTTAACCAAGTAGAAACCTACATGGAAAACATAGGGAATGAATGCTCGTTTCTTGTCCTTGACCACGGTGACATTGTAGCCTCGCAAAATGGTTTGATAGCATATTTCACCCACTACAATCCAGTCTGGGACATGCGTTGGTTGGAGATGTGGTGCTCTGGTGGCCCCGAACACCCTGATGCTTATGTCAGGCTCGTCCAAGTACTAGTGGCCTACTTTGGAAATCACTTTCTTGACCGTAGTCAATAGTCTCGGACATTCCTTCTTAAAGAGAATGAATTAAATTCATGCTATGAATTCATCGCAGATGAGGGAGTAAGACCTTTTATACATATTCTCCAATTGCACGCTAAAATAGATGTGGACCAGGAGCTCTGCGACATGCCAACTATGACTCATGTCGACGAAGATGATTCTGGCACACATGACATTAAGCAAATATGAAGCCATTTATAAAATTGGTGTCTCTCCTTCCTTCAGCGTCTGAGCATGTTGTATATAGATGCTCAATTGTTTAGAAATGATCACTCCCTAGTTGAAACCGGTCCCGAAGATCACCACTGTGTAAGCCAAAGTCATCCAAGCCTATGAAAATATGGAGCAGTCCTTCTCTCCATATAGTCAGCAGATGAGAGCCATCAAATAGATGTATGGCTCCCTTAAGTTGGTCGTCTTGTACCATCCAGTGCTCCAGTTGGTGTATTTCTTGTCTTCCCTCCACCATGAGGCCATTACCTGGCTGGTGTCGTGGCGCTCGTAGAACTTCGTGACCAAATCTGTATTTAGACGCTCCTCGGGGTCTCAGAGTTTGTAGTATTTATGGACCTCTACCGGAGGGAAGACCCCGACACACCCACCATTTTCATCGTTGATTAAGCATTTATGTGTGTCTGTGTGGTTGATGACCCAATTCATGACTTCAATACAGGGGAAAATAGGGGTTCTTCTCGCCACGATATGCAGGTACGACCGTCGGATGTTCGGGAACACTTCATCGTCAAGCGCTCTTACATCTGAATCATTGTGTGGGATATATTCTGGGTATTCCTCCTTGCTGATCTTGTTAAAAATTTCTCCCCAATGTGGGACTGCCATCTTGGACCATGTGCTTGCCTCTGTATCTCCAAAAACTGGAGGCTAGATGAAAACTTTCTTCGTTGTTGTCTTAATGACAGGTTTTGGCCTCGAAGTGTATTATAATTGTTTTGCGGCTCTTGGAGAGGGGACTTCGCCTACCTCTGGTTCCTTTAACTTTGGTGCCCTCGGCGATCATCTGGTGGTTGGCTTTCTTGGTGGCATTGTTCCTGCAACTAAAATAAACCTTCAGAGACTGTGTAAAGAACAAAGTCAAATAGAAAACACATAATTTGCATCCATGTAACATTTACATACTTGGATACATACCGGTGAAGCTCGCTAAAACTTGGTTATTTTGATATTCACGGGATCTCTTCAGCCTTCGAATTACTCGTCTTGCTTCTTCGGATGCTCTGAATGTCCTTGCATGCAGAATAATTTCGTTTACAATGGCTCAAGATAATTTAAACCAGGGAAGAACTCATTGTGTCACATCAGGCATTCAATTCGAGTGATGAGCGAAATTCAAACAAATCTGTCGTTGAATCTCTACAACTTAAATTCATTGTGGGTTGATGGAGGAGGCGTGGGGGTGATGTGGTCTATCGGTGATTTTAAACAATTGTTTCTATTGGTGCAGGAGGTAGCAACTAATGCAGGATTTGGAATTAATTATCCCCTTAAATTCTCAAAATCCAATCGTATCTAGCGCTAAAATGTCCCATCATGTCGCTCTCTTAGTGGGTGGATTGATGATCGTGGATGTGATATGAACATTTTTGTTGATGTCCTTCTACAAAAGCTCTGAAACTGATCAATCTCACCGTACAATAATGTCGTGGCAAAGATGACTCAGAGGTGGGACTCGGATCTAGGGAACCAATAATGACTCGGGTTAAAACTAGACCATACGATTCTCCAATCTGGTAAAGACACATGGCTTTGAAGACCGGTGACCTAATTCGTGTGTATTAATCAGAGTCAGGACTTTTCTTAATTTATTCATTCTAAAACAAACCTTAGATTTCCGGTGCTGAAAACGTATCCAGGGTCGGTAATCAGTGATAAACCTATCAAGTGCTTTCTTCGAATTAGCTTCTTCGAAAAAGTCCCAATGTCGAAAATGCATCGGGGATCGGCGATCGGGTGTACTCTTTAGCATGGTTAGAATGTTCATTGCAATCCTTTTAGGTTTTCCCCGATTCTGATAAGCGCGTCGGGTATCGTCTCTCGGCGATATCTTTTATTTCTTTGTTAACGTCTATTCCCCTCATCTTTTACCGATGTCGAAGGGGAATCAACAATATCCTTATGCAAGACTTTGCCGCAAACAAAAAATTTCTTTTGTCGATGTTGATGGAGATTGGTGCTCAGTGACTGAGGTTTCCTGAGTGGTTCTTTTCCTTCTTTGAATTCCTTCCGATGTTGAATCTAAGCGTGTCGGGTGAAATGTTTTGGTTGTTGACTCTTTATTCAGGTGTTAAGGCCTTTTAATTCATGGTGTTTCATAAGTTTCAAACAAGCTTGAATAACTTATGAGAGTCATGATAATAAGCAAAGAGAAAACATTTCTCAAAATGAAGTGGAATCAAACAGTGTAAAGATCAAGTGGTACCCAAAAAGTAAAAATTTGACATAGGATTTTTAGGGTGTGTTGAGTGCTCAACAAATGGAAACTTACTGGGTGAAAGCAGAATCTTTGTTCCTACCTCGGGCTCGGTTGATGAAAAAGTCGTTTAAGAACTTAATTGGTTTTTTATCAAAGCCTCTTTTATCCTTGCATTTGAAAATCCCTGGTTGGTGCATTTGGGCCTGCCTGTGGGGTTTTCAACCTTTATTCCTCCTTCATTTCCTGTAACCCTGACTCACACCCCCTTTGATAATATTCTAGTAAA
>SNQJ01S0309564.1:0-10009 GCA_010110895.2 Picea sitchensis
GAAAACACCCCTTGGATATGAGAATGTCGGTGTGGGTCTTCTTAAAGATTCCTCTTTGATGGGTACTTTCCCCATTCCACCACCCGATGTTTCACATCTATTTGTGGCCTCGATAAACATGATTTCCACCTCTGTTCGAGAAACCCCTGCATCTTATGACCCGTGGATAGTACCCAACCCCGATGATCATCTTCGCTATGGCAACCAAATGCCTTTAAGTCCAGTCGAATCCGCTTATCAAGCCATTCAATCATCAATCCCTTCTACCCCCTCTCTTGGTGATCTATCTCTAGATCCTTTTCGTGTCATTTCTCCTACAGATGAGATGATTACGTCTATTATGTCCATGGAATATACCCCTTGGGACGATGGAGATCATTGTTCCATTCTCTTCCTGGAACAACACACCATTGAGAGTTACCAACGGATCTTGACCCCTTCGACCGTTGTCGTCATTTCTTCCATTCCCAAGTCTACACACGATGTGTTCTACGAAGGGAACTTAAGTAATATCTCACCCACCATCCCCCTCGACATATCCATTAAACCTGGAGTTGTCGAAAATGTGCATATCGGAGCTTCGTGTTCCAATGACGAAGTTGTCACCTACAAGTCTCTTTTTCAAGAATTCTGTGACGTCTTCGCATGGATCTATGAAGAAATGTCAGGTATTGACCCCGCCATTGTTGTACACGAAATTAAGACATGCCCGGGCACTAAACCCATTCGGCAACAACTTTGTCCGATCCACCCACGTAAAGTAGCTGCTATCAAACTTGAACTTGAGAAACTTCTTAAAGATGGATTTATTTACCCTATGACTCTAACTAACTGGGTTTCCAATCTTGTTCTAGTTAACAAAAAACAAGGTACGATTCACGTGTGCGTTGATTATAGGGATATTAACAAAGCTTGTTCCAAAGACAACTTTCCCACCTCTTTCGTTGACCAGATCGTTGACGATTGCACCGGGAGTGAAATCTTCTCTTTGATGGATAGTTTCTCTGGATATAATCAAATCAATATCGTACCCGCCGACCAACACAAGACCGCTTTTATTTGTCCTTGGGGCACTTTACCCTACTGGAAACTACCCTTTGGTTTAACGAATGTTAGCACGACTTTTCAATAGGCTATGTCTTATGCCTTTAATGATATAAATCAAATTTTCCAACCATATCGCAATGACCTACCGACTCATTCCATGCACCATGTCGATCATCCAACACACCTCCAAGCCATTTTCCTCCGATGTCGGTTTTACCGTATACGCTTGAACCCGCACAAATGTGTTTTTTGTATAGAATCCGACCAACTTATGGGATTTATTGTTTCACGTCAAGGGATCAGGGTAGATCCTTTGAAGTTCATGGCAATTCTCAATATCCCTCCTCCTTCCTCTCTTCGTCAACTACAAAGTTTGCAAGGGAAGGCAAACTTTCTACATCGTTTCATCCCAAACTATGTTGAGTTAACCCTTGGATTTATTCGACTGCTCAAGAAAGGTTCTGAGTTCGTATGGGATACCATTGCCAACAAAGCTTTCGATGCTTTAAAAATGACTTTAACTCGTACCCGACTACTTTTCCCACCCGATTATAGTCGCGATTATTTCTTATATCTTGCTGCCTTAGACTCTACCATTGCTATGGTTCTAGTCCAGGAAGATGATTCTCATGATGAACATGTCATTTATTATTTGAGTCAGAGTCTCACGACTACCGAAACCAAGTATTTACATGTTAAAAAACTGGCCTTGGCCGCCGTCCAAGATGCTCAACATTTCCGACACTATATCCTTTTACGCAAGACTACTGTGATTTCCAACTGCAACCCTATGCAACACATTCTTACATGCCAATTGCTAGGGGGGAAATACTCCAAATGGATCGTAATAATCTAGGATTTTGAATTAGAATTTGAACGCACTAAGTCTAAGAAATCCTTGGTGTTTGCCGAATTGATATGTGACCTTACCTGTTCTGAGACGGAAAATGTAGCAGAGGATTAATTGCCCAATGAATCCCTTTTTCTGATTAGTTTCGATGACCTTTGGTATGGGGACATCATCATATATCTCCAGACTCAGACTTTCTGGCCCGATTTGTCTAACATTGACCACCGTCGAATACGCTACCAAGCCCGTCAATATATTATCCTCGGTGATACTCTTTATCGTCGTGGGATTGACTCCGTTTTTCGATGATGCCTCACATTTGATGAAGCTGAGACAACCTTGAATGACTGCCATTCTAGAGCATGTGGTGGTCACATGTCTGGGTATGCTACTGCCCAAAATATCTTACGAGATGGGTATTTTTGGCCTTCTTTATTCAACGATTGTATTATTTCTGTCCAAAAATTCCATGCTTGCCAAACCTACAACAATAAAATACGATCTCACCTTGCTCCTCTACACCCTGTAGTCTCCATTGGACCTTTTGTGAAATGGGGTATCGATTTCATGACATGTCACCCTCACTCGGTCGGGGGGCATGGATACATTATTGTAGTTGTAGATTATTTTATGAAATGGGCTGAGGCGATGGCGACATTCGACAATACCGAAAAGACTACAACACTATTCATATTCAATCACATCATTGCTCGGTTTGGTGTTCCTCAAGCTATCGTTACTGATGACAGTAGCCACTTTAGAAACTTCATCATGTCAAAACTCATCGAAAATTTGGGTCTTCGCCATGAAAACTCAACATCCTATTACCCACAGGCCAACGACCAAGTTGAGGCAATAAACAAAGTCCTCATTACCATGCTTCGACGAATGATAGGGATTCACAAAACGAGTTGGCACATGATGTTGTTTTCAGCATTGTGGGCTTACCAGACATCCGTCAAGTCTGCTACCGGGTTTACACCTTTCCAGTTAGTTTATGGTATCAAATCCATTTTTCTGATTGAATGTGAGATACCGTCTCTAAATCTAGTCGTTGAACTTATCCCAAACACTTCTGTTGAAGAAGAATGTCTGTTGTATTTTATGCAACTAGACGAAACCCGTCGTGATTCCACCCTAGTTATAGAAACCCATAAGAATCATGCCAAATCCCAATACGACAAACATGTCAAGCCACACATTTTATCTGAAGGTGATCTAGTTCTCCTTTATGAACAAGATCGAGATTTGCTAGGAGCCAGAAAATTTGAGGCTATGTGGTGAGGCCCTTATATTGTCAGACGATTGTTGGAGAAAGGAGCCTACAAGTTAGTGGACTATGATGGTATCCCTTTGAGTGAATCCATAAATGAGATTTACTTAAAGAAATACTATGCTTAGATCATCTATGCATGAGTCCCTGTATTTTATTGTATCATACTTTTTGTGTGTTACTTTAGTGTGCTTTTTTGGTATTTGGTTTCTGCCCTCGATTGCTTACCTTTCATTGTGCTTGGTTTCCATATGTCGGAGTCTTCGTTACCCCACATTGGCTTTGTCGATGGTGCTAGTCATAGTACTTAGAACCTTGCTTCTGCTGCATGGGCAATTTATGCACCTACAAATGAAATTATCATTCTATGAGGTGTTTGCCTCAGTTGTGCGACCAATAATATCACATAATATAACACCGTCATCGAGTTGTTGACTAATGCTATTTTGCTTGGTATCCGCTACCTCGTGATACGACTTGATTCGCAGCTAGTAGTGATACAGTTAAGTAATGTCTATGCTATTCGAAGTACTACTTTATTACGGGTATATCTACAGATTCGCCTCTTGGAACGTCATTTTGATTATATCGAATATCAACACATTCCTAGATGTCTAAATACATTGACTGATGCAACTACTCAGGCTACTCTACGGAGTAGTCTACTAAGAGACTCAGACACACCCACAGTATGACGTTGATAGAACCTTGGGATCTCACCAATAGTGATGTCTGGGACATCCGCAGTCAGTCCCTCTAAGTTCTGTTCAACTGCCTCGTAGTCCTCAGCATCCCATCTTTCCACTGGAGCCAGTTCTCCTCGTCTCTGAATGGGAGATGTTCCTGGAGGTCGATACGGCCCCACATTTGTGTCATCAACATAATTTTTTTTTTAGTCCTTGGATCAAAGACATAAAAACATTTTATATAATAAAATTTACAAAAACACTAAAAAATAACAAAATGTGTACTTCTTACCTAACTCACCCCACTGAGCATCCTCAGGCAGGACCAAATTTGGATCTCCTCGGAAATCCAAACCAACATATGCGTAGTCATCGATCAACAATATCTGGGGCCTCAACCAGTCAAAAAACAAATCATTATATTTGATTATAGGACCTGCTACGTGTCAAGCTATGAGGTTACACCACCTCAACATCCTCGGATCCTGTGGGGCCAGTAAACCCCAATCTACCTGTAGTCGCAGCAGTGGGACCCTCTCAAGGAAGAATGACACCAAAAGTGACCCGTACCCGAACTGCTTCTGGTCACCCCTTCTTCACTTTGTCAGTGGCCTCTTCATACTGCGGAGAATTGCATCCAACCAGTTGAAAACCCGAGGCTCTGTGCACTCTATTACATATTGGAAATAGCTCTGGAGAGCCATGTGCGGAGCAACGCTCCTGGCCATGTGTGAAATGGTAAACATGATAGTCCGCAAGGTCAGATTTTGGACACCCTAGATGGAAACCTTACCCTTGCTTTTCTCCACCTCGGGAACACAATATTGGTGAGAATACTCGCTCATAGGAAGTCCACCGCCTCTACCTCCGGTCAGAGTAGCATGGTATCCACGTCGTGACAACCCCATCAGAAAATAGATATCCTCAATATCTAGTGTAAGCGTGTGGACCACTACATGAAATAAATGTTGATCCACATCCCACATGTGGACCAGGTACTCTAACAACCTGAGTTGGGCTCTCATGCCCGGGATCCTGAAATTTTTTAAGAGCCCACATTCCCAGAGGGAAACAACTGTACCTGGATCATTTTTGACAATGGCATCATCCTCCTCATGTTATCTTTCCCTCCATTCCAACATGTTGATGGTCAATACTTGCAATAGAGTCACGAGAAGGAAGTTAGCAACTTGTTTTAACCCCTTGCATAAATTTTTATTGAGTAAAAACTTGCATGAAAATCTATTTTCTGGCCCTCACAGGTGAAGCTTGCACACAGTGCGAGATTCTCGCAGGTGCACTGAAGCTCACTTGTGAGAATCTTAGGTTCTTGTAGGTCACGAATGGCTCACCTGCGAGAATTCCTAAGCACATTCACCAACCCTAAAATGGACTAAAACACTTAAAATTACCAATAAAAATCGATTTTAATCCATGAAAAAGTTGAAGAATCAGGAGATTATCTCGTTGACCGAAACCGTTTGCCGAATGATCGCTTGTACCTCCTGCAATCGAGCAAATAAATTTGGAGAAAAAGAGGTGTGTTGGACAAGTTTTTGGTAAAGTAACAAGGAAATGGTAAAAAGGGCTTTTCACCCATATTTATTCAGTTTTTACTATTTCTCATTTAATTTTTTATATTATTTTTTATTTTTCTTAAAAAATCTAATGCCCTAATGGTCTTGTGAGTATGGTTTTTCACAGATAGATGACCTAGAAGCTCGAACAACGGTGTACGAGTATTTTTTCTTTTTTTTGGTCACATGTACAAATACCTTTTTAGGTGTAGGAAAAACCTTGAGCCCAGTCTTCGTTCGTTCTCGCACTCGAAAATACATGAGAACACAATCGAGTATACTTTTGTCGTCTTTTCGTACTCGTCATGGTAACACGAAAACAATGAAAATAAGGGAGTATCCTTTAAGCTCTTTTCACGCTCCATAAAAACGAAAAGATTGCCGAGCGATCTTGTTCTTTTCACCCTCGTAAAAGTATTTGAAAAAAACGTTCGATGAGCAATAGTTTATCACTTTTTTGGTCTCATCGAACTAATTTACGAAAAAGGAACTGAGAGAGTTCTCTTTAAGTGTTTTTTAGACTCTCAAAACATGAAAAACCCTCAAGTTTTCTATCTTTGGACTCGTTAAACAAACATCGAAAGACCCTTTATGGGACTGAACCACTCCTTCCTAGAGTTCGTTAAATGTACTCTGAGGGACTTGTCTGAAGGATGAGCTTACATCAACAAACATATGTTATCCTCCTCAAGATTGTGTAAAAATAAAGATGTACTCGCCATAAATGGTGGGGGAAATTTTGGAAAAGGGATATGCCTTCGTATTTGTATTAGTGGCAGTAAGCGTCACTCTTGAACATGACATTCCCTTTTTTTCATTTGAATCCAGGTTGGGAAATCTATTTGTCTCTCGTCTGACTAGCTACAAGGTCATATCTTGGGTCATCTTTGAGTCAATGCTGCCAAGACCGTTGCTGTGCCGTTCATATGTTCAAGAGAAGTACAAACAAGTCCTCCATTGAGTCAACCATCTGTAGTTGTCCATTCTTACCATGTCGGCCTTCCCTCTATCTGTTTCAAATCATATTCATACTTTGACTTACCCTCAAAATATGTTACTTATTTCGTGTCATTGATGGGGGATACATCAAGGTCCTCCTGTGACGAGTCTTTTTTTTGTCGACTCCAACTCATTATCTGGGAATAAGACTTAGAAATCATTTAGTACCTTAGAACCTGCATGCCTTAATGGAAGGTCTCTTCGCTTTCGACAATGGATTCACATCATTGGTCCTTGATCGAGAGATTCCACTGAGTGTTCGACTTCAACTCATTTATTCACATTCGTTCGGATTGTACTTAGGTACCTTGGGAGTCATTGACATCAATGGTGATTTCCCTCGCACTTGTTAATGGTTTTCATCGATGACTGGTAATCGAGTGGTCTCTACCATGTTCGACTTCGACAAATGTAATCACATGGATAGATTCGTACTTTTTAGACGACGGGATTGAAGACCCTGGGTATAATCTTTTTGGCCCAGGTTTCACTGGAGTATTTATGATTTGTATTGACACATAGATCCACTTTGTATGTCGCATGGCTATGTCCTAATCTACGTCTTCTACCACATAGATCCATAGTGTATTCCTGGTGGCTATGTAGCATTGTTACGACATGGATCCATAGTGTATGATTGGTGGCCATGGCCTACATTTGTGATTTCATTCATTTGTGGTCTGAGCATGGGAATGCCTACCTCAGAACTGGTATTATATTCTGTAGATGCTTGATTGTTTGTAGGTTTTCGATTAGGTGCGATCCTTGTTTCTGACATACACATACATTTTACAAAGTATTTAGGCTGTCACGAGTTCCAACCTCATACTTTGCGGGGCATTCTATTACACATTATTTTGGTCACTCTGGTGGTGTCTCTACAATTATGTGTTCAGGCTCTCATAAGGACCTTTTGCCTGAGAAAAGTGACTGTGGTATTCTTCCATAAAACATATTTTTAAGATGAGTTCGCAGGCTAACTATGTTGTAGGGTGCGAGAATCTTAATTCTCACAGGCAACCCTATACCTAGCCTGCGAGGTGTTCACAATCTGCTCTATAGGTAGGGTGTGAACCTGTTTCAAAGCTTAAAATGAAGAGGAAGTTACAAAGGTTCTAGAAGAGTATCTTCTAGAAAATGAGTTGGTATTCGCATGGTTGGCATCATACTGACTTCTCAGATTTAGTGGGATCATCCTCATCCCTTTAACCATCTCTCCTTCTCCTATATAATGAAGGGTTTCTCAAGGAAGAGGTTAAGCAAGATCGAATAAAGAATTGATGAAATGATAGATTCAGAATTGTGTGAGTAATCCTATTTGAATTGATGCTTGAGGCCTCCATTTTTCCATTAAGCCCTAGTGGATATTCTTCATGCAAGTTTGGAAAAAGTGTGTGTGTTGGAATAAAGGAGCACCGAAAGGAAGCTTGCGACATCAAGGCGATCTGGTTGTATCTTCTACTTTCATATTAATATAATACAATGGAATGTCCCTTTCCCATAGAATCACTCTTATTTTATTTCATAATTCCTTGATCATATGCATAGGTTGTCATTGAATATACTTTACTATCTTCATTTTGGTTGGTTTGTGTTGTCTTGGACCTGACCTCACAAGAGCATCAGAGCGAAGTAGGAACAAAAAAGACCTAAGGAAGCGATATAAAAGTATGTCACTCGTTCCTCCTTTGGTAGTAAATTCAATGATAGTTTCTTAGGGAAAGCATCATGTCCTGTCATGTTTTGTTCTAGATCTAGGTGGATCCAGGGAGATTAGTTTATGTCCACATTCACTGATTTATCCCATAACAATGGGAGATACCATATTTCAGATCTCAATCCTTAAAAGAATTTTGTACCTCAGTTTGTGAATTGTGGCTACACCAGTTTATCATATGCCACCATGGCTAATATCATTGCTATACAAACCAAATGAGAAACTCTCACAGGAAACTTGGATATATGACAAGCCTATGCTTGTAGTCTTCATGATGTGATGTTTTCACGAGGACATAGATAACTGCTTCTTCCAATGAGTCGCCATTTGTTGGCTACCCAACTAACATCTTTTTTTTCATTTTCATTTGAAATACAAAATCAGTTCTTATACTCACTGCCTAGTATATATATATGCGTCAGATTTACTGATTTTCTTTTTTACTAAGGTGTGATTGTTTAGTGCCAATCAGTCTTGTTTGCATTTTTATAATTTTTGTGAGAATATGTTTGTGTCACTTATTGATCGTTTTCCCTCTTCAATTTCATGACTGTAAAGCATGAAATTGAAGTTTCTTTTCGTGAAAATTGTTGATTGAACTCTTGTGATAGTATTCCTTTGCATGGATTAAAGATTATTGTTTGTTTGCTTTAACTAATCTAAGTTCTGAATAAGAAGATACTTGAGCTATGTTTTAAATGGAAGGTCTATGAATTATGTTAAACAACCTAAGTGAGACTCACTTCCTACAAACTAAGATCAATTTTAAAAGGTGTGGGCTTGATCTAAACCAATTTATGAACTTGAATGTTGAACCTGAACTAAATCCTTGATTAAAACTATTGATAAATCATTGATATGAATGCTAAAGGGTTGATTTAAAACTTTACCTCTCTAAACAATCTTGACATAATATTTTTAACACATACCATTGTCATATCATGACACAATGTTTAGTAATGTTTACTTACCCTGGTCTGACCTTTTGGATATCACATGAATCATTACTCCGCGTGGTGTTAATTTCCTTGAAATCAGGTCAGTTGTTCATGGAAGACCATGAGGGTTACATGGGTTTGTTAATTTCGAACCTCTTTGTCCTTTGGTCTACATGAGGTAATTAGAACTTGGAGTGGGAGATAATGGTAGAGCATTCTCAAACCCTCAATTGTTTCTTTATCACCAGGTATGTTCATTCAACATCCTTCACTATTTATGGGTTTGGTCTGTTGCGATTACAACATTTTCCCCTTGATGAAAATTGTTTCTTTGTCTTCTAGTTTACCCATGTTAAATATATGGATCCCTTAGTGAGGATAGAACCGAATGGACCACAAACCTTGTTGTACTATGACGAGACAACGAGTAGGCTTTCTTAGGTCAGTTCATTAGGTTTTATTCAATCGTTTGATGTGTTTAATTTAGAAGTGGCTTGGGCATTTTCCAGGACTTTTATGGCACCAAAGATAAAATCGGGGATGTTCAGTTACCGGTCACTGAGGAATTCATTTCTAAGGCAATGAGTCTTCCTCAGGAAGGTGACAAGTGGTTTAAAAATATGAAGGTAACCAATATTCCATGGTGGTCTCTGTTGACATGTAAGAATTCACAATACCATATAAAGGGTATGCCTTTAGAGACATTTAACAACAATTTGCACAGTCTATTGTTGATAATTAAGTAGTTCATTACCTATGAAGGGTGCTACGAGCTGGTTTTCTATTTTCACATACGATTGATTATGGTGTTTTAGGGGTTTCATTTAAACCTGCCTTTCTACTTACTTAGAATCCTGCAAAAAATGGCTAAATTCTATAAATGACCAAGTCCTAACCCTAAGACCAACTTGTTTCATCATGA
>SNQJ01S0309565.1:0-10009 GCA_010110895.2 Picea sitchensis
GATGGATCCCTACGACTGTGTATAGACTACAGGGACTTAAATTGTGCTACAGTGAAAAATAGGTACCCAATGCCGCGAATAGATGACCTTTTCGATCAGATGAAAGGAGCAGTGGTATTCTCAAAGATTGATTTGTGATCAGGGTATCATCAGTTAAGGATTAAGGAAGGCAATATCCATGACTGTAACATTTTCTTGATACATTTTTCCATGACTGTAACATGTTAACTTAACTACTGAACTTCATATTCTATTAATTGCCAGCAAATGATTTGTTGAATATTAGATTTTATTGGAACGTGTGGGTGTAACTGTGTTCATTTCTTCCATGGATGAAACATATTAAGTCAAGTATTAAAATTCTTGCATAATGGGTTGTTAGCATTAAAACTTAATAATTGCATGTCTAGAAATGAGAATAACGATTTTGCTTCAACATTGTACATTGGTATTAGTAAACACAATATCGAAGAAGTATGAGAGCACCGAACCATGCAAGTTAGAATATGCGTTAAATCCAGAAAAGAGGCAGCAACAAAGAGTCGAAGGCAATTTTTTTTTAATAGCAAATCCATTTAAAAAAATAAGAAAAACACTGAGTATTGTACATCTATCCTTAGAAATTGGACCCAGTTCTTCAGGGAAAAACATTGAAGGTATCTGCGACAAACAAAGGCACGGTATCTGCAGTATGCAACACGTAAATGGTTGCAGGGAAGGTGGAATAGATGTTAGTTGAAACCGCCTCTGCATATTCCAAAAAAATTGAGTAGCACAACTTGCATGTGCAATTCCAGAGGCCCAAATTAGTCCATTTTGGGCAGAAGGAGATGACTAGTAGGGAAATACCTTGCAGCAGTGAGAGTTTTGGACCTGATTCCTGAAGATATTAATCAATATTTTTTTGGCTTGAAATATATCTTTGGGAGCATCAACATATCATTGCTTTACAATGAAACTCTTCCGCCCAGAACGGACTAATTTGGAAGTCTGGAATTCCTACTTTCGCGTTGCAAAGTGGTTGTTCCGTTTACCGTTGGTTTCTTTTCTGAAACTACTTTTGGTGTTGTCATGCCCGCCATCACCGAGCCAGGAAACTCTATTTGTTATGGTTCATTTCAATTTGGGCGCAGGAGTGGGAAGATTCTTTGCATTGCCATCATCCATTGTCGTATCATCATCCATCAAATCATCTTCTTCCAGCTCAGAATTCATAACATAAACTTCTGTGACAGGCATGAATCCAACTGGGAAGGTTCTCTGAGCAACCAGGGTTGCGATGGAATTTTTTGGCTTGAAATATATCTCTCGGTGTACCAAGGGACCATTTCCTTTTTTTCTCCTGGGCGGAGGGAAATGAATAGTAAGAATATGCCCTGGAATAGTGGAACGTCTAGCCATTATGCCCCAATGTGTTTTCTGTGTGTGGAGAGAACTGCTATCAGAATTTATTAAGAATTTTTGTTTGCTCGAGACGATGTTTGAAATGAAAATCGGGGAGGGATAATATAACGCTCCGCAAATTATGGCTTAATGCATATCAATGGAATATCTCCTCGAGCCTTTCACTGATCAAGGAAAATTTCCAATGTTTGTGCGGAATAAGCTGTCACCATCACAGCTCATTAATTTCACAATTAGAAAAAAGTGTGAAGGTGGCGGTGACAACGAAAAGAGATTAATAATTAGAAATTTATTAAAAGCACCAACCCGTGGGTGCACAAAAAAAGAAGATTGCATCGCCTTTGAAATGAATACTTGGAAAGGATAACATAGTTGTGCGCAAATCTTAGTTTAATTCATAGTAATGACAAATCTTCTCCAGATTTCCGGACATTAATGACAATCTTAACGGTTCCTACAGGATGGCTACTAGCATTAAAGCTTAATTATTGCATATCTGGAAATAAGCACGAAGGCAGCGGTGATAGGGAAACCGATTCCAAGAAATACCAAAGTATGGAAAGCGGTCGGGCAGGTTACAAAAGAAAAACAACATAAGATATACCCAGAAGATGTGATGGGCCAATGGTCATATTGTATCTCAATGATAGGTATCGGCCGCCAATTTGTATGTCGTGGAATTTGTAAATTGAAAAGTGGACCTGCGGGCTGGCTGGCTCAACATTGCACTTTCATTGTTCTGTGTCCTCCAAATAGCACTCGGAGTTCCGCCATAGACAGATTGACAGATGGAATCAAGGGCTGGCGCATTCAAGATTGCTATTGTTTACGGATGGTAATGACTATGAACTATCTAACATATCTAAAAACATTATTTTCAATACTAAATTATTAATATTACATATTGATAATTTATAACATATTATCAATAAACATAGTAAACATGCACTTTTATAAAGTATGGACATGAGATTTTATAGAGCATGTGCGGACACCTCATTCCATACTTAGGCACTTTTTTTATTGCGGGTTCTCGGACTGGCGGGCTAAAACTTGAGCCTCTATTGTTCTCTGTCCTACAAATACCACTTACACTTCCGCGATATACAAATTGATAGGCGAACTTGCGAGTTGGTTGGCCCATATTGCAGAATTTAATTAGATGAGAAAGTTTGTACAATCTGGTTGGCCGAGTGATATAAAAATATTCCAACAAATGGGAAATACATGATAAACATGTACTTTTATAAAGTATGGACATGAGATTTCATAGAACATATGTGAATCCCTCATTCCATACTTGGGCACTTTTTGGATCGTGGGTTCGCGGCCTGGCGGGCTGAAAATTGAGTATCTATTGTTTCGTGTCCTACAAATAGCACCTACACTTCTGTGATATACAAATTGACAGTCGGACTTGCGGAGATGAGTCTCTATATAAAGTATGGACATGAGATTTTATAGAGCATATGCGGATCCCTCATTCCATACATAGCCATTTTTTGATCGCAGGTTCGCAACCTGGCGGGCTGAAAATATAGTCTCTATTGTTTTGTGTCCTACAAATAACACCCAGACTTCCACAGTATACAAATTGACAAAAGTACCTACATGCTGCTTGGATGAATATTACATTTGTATTGTTCTAGAACATATGCAGATCCCTCATTCCATACTTGGGCACCTTTTGGATCATGGGTTCATGACCTGACGGGATGAAAATTAAGTATCTATTGTTCGGTGTCCTACAAATAGCACCTAGACTTCCGTGATATACAAATTGACAGGCGGTCCAGGAACTTTTTGGATCGCGAGTTCACAGTCTAGCGAGCTAAAAATTGAGTATCTATTGTTCTGTGGCCTACAAATAGCACCTACAATTCCGCGATATACAAATTGACAACATCGGGACTTGCAGAGATGAGTATCTATATAAAGTATGGACATGATATTTTATAGAGCATATGCGAATCCCTCATTCCATACATATCCACTTTTTTTATCATGGGTTCACAACCTGGCGGGTTGAAAATAGAGTCTCTATTATTCTGTGTCCTACAAATAACACCTAGACTTCTGCGGTATACAAATTGACAGGAGGACCTATGAGCTGCTTGGCTGAATATTGCATTTGTATTGTTCTAGAACATATGCGGATCCCTCATTCCATACTTGGGCACTTTTTGGATCGCGGGTTCATGGCCTGGCGGGCTGAAAATTAAGTATCTATTGTTCAGTGTCCTACAAATAGCACCTATACTTTCATGATATACAAATTGACAGGCAGTCCAGGCACTTTTTTGGATCATGGGTTCGCAGCCTGGCGAGCTGAAAATTGAGTATCTATTATTTTGTGGCCTACAAATAGCACCTACACTTCCACGATATACAAATTGATCGCCGGTCTTGCGCAGAGGACTCTCTATATAAAGTATGGACATGAGATTTTATAGAGCATATGTGGATCCCTCATTCCATACTTAGGCACTTTTTTGATTGCGGGTTAGCAGCCCGGCGGGCTGAAAATAGAGTCTCTATTGTTTCATGTCCTACAAATAATATCCAGACTTCCACGATATACAAATTGACAGGAGGACCTACGGGCTGCTTGGCTAATCATTGCATTTGTATTGTTATAGAACATATGCGGATCCCTCATTCCATACTTGGACACCTTTTGGATCATGCGTTCGTGGCCTGGCGCGCTGAAAATTAAGTATCTATTGTTCCTTTTTGGGTTGCGAGCTGAAAATTGAGTATCTATTGTTCCATGTCCTACAAATAGCACCTACAATTCTGCAATTTACAAATTGACAGTTGAACTTGCGGAGATGAGTCTCTATATAAAGTATGGACATGAGATTTTATAGAGCATATGCGGATCCCTCATTCCATACTTAGCAGCTTTTTTTATCGCGCGTTCGCAGCCTGGTGGGATGAATATAGAGTCTTTATTGTTTCATTTCCTACAAATAACACATAGACTTCCGAGATATACAAATTGACAGGAGGACCTACGGGTTTCTTGGTTGAACGTTGCATTTGTAGTGTTCAAGAACATATGCGGATCCCTCATTCCATACTTGGGAACTTTTTGGATCACGGGTTCACGACCTGGCGGGCTGAAAAATAAGTATATATTGTTTGGTGTCCTACAAATAGCATCTAGACTTCTACGATATACAAATTGACATGTGCTCCATGCACTTTTTGGATCGTGGGTTTGCGGCCTGGTGGGATGAAAATTGAGTATCAGTCGGACTTGCAGAGATATACAAATAGCACCTAGGACTTGTGGACATGAGTCTCTATATAAAGTATGGACATGAGATTTGATAGAGCATATGCAGAGTCTCTATATGGACATGAGTCTCAACATTGCATTTTCATTGTTCTGTGTTCTCCAAATAGCACTCAGAGTTACGCGATATACAAATTGACAGATGGACTTAAGGGCTGGTGGGTTCAAGTTTTTCATTGTTTATAGATGTTAATCCCTATCAACTATCTAACATATCTAAAAACAGAATTTTCTATACTATATTATTAATATTAAATTTTGATATTGCAGAATTTAATTAGATGAGAAAGTTTTTGCAATCTGGTCGGGCAACTGATATAAAAGTTTTCCAACAAACGAACAATACATAGTAAACATGTACTTTTAGAAACTATGGACAAGAGATTTTATAGAGAATATGTGGATTCCTCATTCGATATTTAGCCACTTTTTTTTATCAGGGGCTCTCGGCCTAGCTGGTTGAACATTGCACTTTCATTGTTCCATATCTTCCAACTAGCACTCGGACTTCTGCGATATGCAGACTGACAGATGGACTCGAGGGCTGGCGGGTTCAAATTTTCCATTGTTTAGGGATGGCAATGCCTATCAACTACCTAACATATCTAAAAACATTAATTTCAATACTAAATTATTAATATTACATATTGATGTTGCAGAATTTAAGTAGACAACAAAGTTTGTCCATTTTGGTGGACCGACTGATATAAAAGTTTTCTAACAAATAAGAAATGCATAGTAAACATGTACTTTTATAAAGTATGGACATGAGATTTTATACAACATATGCAGATTCCTTATTTCATACTTATGCACTTTTTGGATGGTGGGTTCGCGCCCTGGCGGGCTGAAAATTGAGGTTTTATTGTTCTGTGGCCTACAAATAGCATCCAAAGACCCCGATAAACTATCTAAAAATGCCATTGTTTACAGATGTTAATTGCTATCAACTATCTAACATATCTAAAAACATTATTTTCAATACTAAATTATTAATATTAATTTTTGATATTGCAGAATTTAATTAGACGAGGAAGTTTGTACAATTTGGTCAGGCCACTAATACAAAAGTTTTCAGAGAAATGAGAAATACATAGTAAACATGTACTTTTAGAAACAAACAATATTGTAACTTCACATGCAATCCTCTAACAATTTTGCATGCAACTATTTTCTTTCATGGCAGGACTGGAGCAGCAGCAAAATCTCACAGAATAACAGATATCGGCCTTGACAGACATGACAAATAACACAACTGCATGTAGACTCGTGGGTGTAGGTGATGAACACTATAAATTGCCCCAAATAAACAATAACCAAAAAAAAGGAAAAAAGAAAAGCTCCAACAACCGTCGCTGCACCCCAACCCTGCAAGGCCGAATCAAACAAAAGAAAACAACAAGGACCAAATTTTGGCGCATCCAAAATTGCAATTGTTTAGGGATGCTCATCCTATCTAACTTTATCTAAAAACATTATTTTCAAATACTAAATTATTAATATTAACTATTATTCGTTCATTCAAATTATTCTAGGATATTAATTTTACCAAGTTCAACGAATAAGCAAAAATGGGAAAACAACGACCAATTTGAATTTTAAGAGCCTCTTGTTGGTATGATAGGACAGTTGCACTTCACACACTGTATATTCATTGATTTCAAATTATTTCAAAACAATAATTTGACCAAGTTCATCGATCAAGGAAATCTGTTAAAGCAAGCCACATACTACATTTGCGTCACAGTGCCATAGAAATTATCAAGCGGATCTGCGTGCCAACTAGCTAAAAAATTCAATTGTATTGTTTCGTGTCCTCTAAAGCACAGTTGGAGTTCCAAGGTATACAGATTGACAGACAAAGCAGATAACCAAGAACCAACCATACTTTAAACAGGCCGCAAGCAAGTTTCCAGAAGGTTCCATAGAGTAGAACCCATCGACCTTTTCACCAAACAATTTGATATACAATGAAAAGACGTCATCGCATTCGTTTTCTCTTGCATGTGATATATGTTCCCAGTAGGAAATAACTGGGGCCATGCGATATATGGGGATTACATAGATATGGACCAAGTCCAACAAACATTCATCTGGATGTTGAACAAATATTACAGAGACTCATGAGGTATTTTCATTTGCTACCAAAGTTTCATATATTTTAATTTTTCCGCTTCTTCAGCTGATATGAAAAATTGCATTGTCCTCATTTAGGATGAATTTTCTATGTATCCGAAGTTGTCGCAGCATGTACACAATGCTTGCCTTTTTCTGTAGATACGTTTCATACGACAACTCTGCCAACTTAGGAAGCACATTTTATAACAGAGGTTGTCTAACCATACAATGCATGGTTGTGTTGCCCATAGTTCGGATAACAACATTGACCCAATGTCCATATATATATGGACATTTTTCACTGCATTGCAGACAATCAATTGTATCATCACTTATTAAAGTGGAGGCAGAAGCAACAGAATTGTAGTTTGCACATACAGACTCAAAGGGGGTCGAGTACACATTGGCTGCAACTAAAAGACCTTCAACCTGGGAAAGCGAGCAAAGGGATTAATACATTGAAGAATATAATACACAACTGCACCCCCCCTCCCCTTTAAAAAAATAAAAAATAAATAAACAGGCACATAAATTTGTTGAAGGCTATTTCTATAAGCAAAGTGAGGATGATTTTGTGGATGTATATGCACAACAGTTGTAGAGCTAGCTAGTTTCTTCAGATCCTCTACTATATCTGCTCGCAACTCTATTACAAATGTTGCCTAGGTTGTCCGAAAGATCCTTTCTCTAGCATCCCTCTTCTTTGTTATATTTTTGAACGACATAAGTGGAATTTTCCCTCTATGCAATTGTTGTTCTATTGACGAAAACAAATCTGAATACGTATCGAACAATTATAGCTGCAACATGGAACAGTGAAATATTTGTGTAACTTATCCGACATACATGCAGATGCGAAAGTAAAGGAAAAAATTGAATATGAAAAGCAGTACCATTGCCTTGCATCTATCTGACTCGCCATCCTTTATATGGAGAATGTGTTGCGAGCCAAATTTTCTCGCCAGTGTGACAACATCCCCAATCGTTCTAATTGTGTAAACATCAGTGCTTTGTGCAAGCTAGTTGATAGTCGAGTCTGGGATGAAGTGATATTCTAAACAAACAATGAGAATTTTTTCCACAATGCTTGTTTCATTCAGTGAAATAATTCGATCGCAATCACCATGGTCATATACTATTTTGGGCAATATATTAAAATTTGTAACGGATATCCCATTACGCAGCAATATCTTTTCTGCATGTTTCTAGACAAGTTGTGGAGGAACAGTTAGTGTCACTGTCATCATGGCATCCTTGTCTGTCATGTTAGCACGCATAATGGATCTACTTTTGTTTTCATTTTCCAAGTATGTGCTATAGACAACCATTATGTCCCCGACGAACACTTGTCCACTTTGGCGGTTGTTCAAGGCCTCTATTGATAGTACTTTGGATGTTACAACTCTAGACCTGGTGACATTTTTTGAACAGGAAAACTAAAGTAAATGGTAGTGTGCTACAAGTACACGCATAGTTTTTTATGAACTATGGAGCCACAGTTTCGCAACCACACCTCTTAGTCTACGGAACATGCAGAATGTTCGACGTCTCACTTGTACTTGTTGATACCTCTTGCGAGCTACAAACCATGTATTGTAGATGGCATCAGCATATCCACCATGCCATAGATGAATATACATCCCAGGAAATCTGTTTAGTAAACATAGTAAGAGCAGAGTGTATGCATCTTTACCTTTGGCCTTGTCGGTCTGCCAATGTCTGGGATGACTGACTGGTCATGGTCATGTTACTAGTGCAACTTTTTCTGATGCAAGCATGTGCAGATGAACATTAGGACTAAACAAGCATATGCATTGTATATTGTCCATTGGAATGACAAAAATAACCGAAAATCTGTATGCATCTGAATTTTTTAACTGGAGTAATGTTTAAGAGTAAACAGGGCATGAGCGTGGGGCACCATGGCCAATATGTATATCTCCGACCCCCGAAAGCCAAGGGAGCAATATTCAACCTGCCAGCCTGGCACTCGCAATCGAGAAAGTGGGTAACTATGGAATAAGGTAGGAGCATGACCACATATGTCAAACTGTTAGTCCACCAACCGACGCATGAAGGAATTTTCGGAAAGCACACTAAGTAGATGAATTAGAAAATAAAAGGGATAATAGATAATGGGAAAAGTAGAAATAGGGAGCACAGAAAGGCCCATTACGACGAAGTGATCGTTTTCAAGTCTAATATTATATACCCCCACCCGGTTTTTATATTTAATTTACCAGCACACTTGGTATACCTTTTAGAAGATTGTACCACAGAATCCTCTACTGTTGCACATAAGAAGTCATCTACCTGTCCAAGCAACCTGTTTTTTCCAAGGCAGCAACGTTGAAGATGCAATGGACATGAAGGAAAGTTAGTATGAAGACAAACATCTAAAAGAAAAAGAAACAGGTCTATTTACCCCCCAAAGAGTCCTTCGTCCTGTCCAACCATTATGTTTGTTTAAATGTAGCAATGTAGCACAAACACAATGGACATGAACTAGCTTAGTATGACACATGTAACCAAGATAACTTACCATATAGGAAGGCACACAACTAGTTTAACATATATATAGACCATAAATGAAATACAAAACAACGCAATATGAAACAATAGTACAAGCATGCACCTTTCTATATCCTCTTCAGCCGCTGCAGTCAAGACTCCCTCCTTTTCGCCAGCTACTCTATTTGTTTCAATGTGGGAACACACAAAATTCAATGAACATCAATGGAAGCTGGTATTCACCAGAGAACAAGCAATATGTACATAAAACAAAACTGACTCAACGAACAATCTAGAAAGGTAGAAACACAAACCTTTGTGCTTCTCTATACATGGCTGTAAACGTGTAGATTTTTTTTCCCTACCCAAAATATATTACAAGTGACAAAATATCATGCAATTGCATGGCCGCAACTAAACGATTTCTAGTTTTCCCTGGCAATTTATCCAGATATGCCCTTTAACCATGTTCTTTATCCTCTACATAGAGTGATGTGCCCACGATACAAGTTCTCAGTTTTCCATGGCAAACTGTTGAAATAATGTAACTGCGAAGAGCATTCTTATTATTTTGTTATTGGATTAAATCCCCATTGTGGATTAATCATGTCATTATTATTAATTTTATTATTAGATTAATCCCCATTGAGGATTAATCAAGTCGGTAATTGTATA
>SNQJ01S0309567.1:0-10009 GCA_010110895.2 Picea sitchensis
TCTCCATCTATCTTGTTCTCAGACTTCATAGAGTTCATCATGTCTTGCTTGACTTGGTCAAACCCTAGATTTGACCAGAAATCCAAACTTCACGTCTTGGCCTTCTGAGTGTACCAGGAGATGCGTTGGGCTAGGGCGCACTGATCTATCTGGAGATTAGGTAAATCTCATCACTTAAGGTGCCTCGACAAGAGGTTTAAGGTTTTTGCAACTACTTCTACTGGTAACCCTAGCTGCAGTGCTTTTGGAAGCTACTCTTGCTAGTAACCCTAGCGGCAGTTCCTCAATGAGCTCAATATCTAGCGACTATGTTTCCTTCCAGGGTTTTGGGCTGACTGAAGGGGTGTGGGCCCATAACTTGTTAGAATATAGAAGATGGTGTGCTCGTTTTACCACTGACGATACCCTTGTCACCCAACCACAGGCCGAAGCCTCCCTCCAAGCACCTTAACCTTGATTGAGAATTCCTCCTGAAGCAAACCCTAGGCTAGATAGCCAAACAAAGAGCAGCGCATCTCTCCCCAAGGATAGTGCAACAAAAAAGATTGATCAGATGTTCCAAACCCTAGCCAAGAGATATTCAAGACAATACTGAAACTAGCTGCTGCTGCACCTGCACCTGCAACCCTCCTCCAAACCTGCGCACCAGACTGCAACTGCAGTGTGCACCAACTGGGAAAACTGCAGTCCTGAGATATGACAAATGAGAACTGGCACCCTATATTTATAGTAATCCTACCAGTTTACTGGGGCCGACTTCTCTTTCTGGGTATGTGTCTGTTCAGTATATTATTATTAATTTTGGTCGACTTCTTCTCTTGGAGGCTAATAGCCTAATATAAATTTTCTTCTTGAGCTGACAAAGATTCTAGGGTTATTAGCCAACTCATTAGGGTTCCTCTTTCTTTCCGGAGTCTTCTATTCTCGTCAGGTTCACACATGGGGTAAATACCTCCCGCAGCTACCATAATATTAACATGGATCTGACACTGATCCACCTCACCATATGACTACCCAGGGAAGGCTGCATATCGTTCCCTGGCACAACATATAAAGGAAGACTACGAAGATGTTGAGAAAGGAAAGTGAGGCCACAAGGTAGCCTCCATCCAGGATGGTGCAATACGCCTAGCTTGTCATCTTATAGTGGGCAAGCTCGTCAGAAAGAACCATTCGACACAGGTCATGGGGTTCGTCATGGACCTCGCAGGGAAGTGTGTCGAAGGAATGTAGATGAATTGGGCAAGTTACCTCATCAATGAATTGGAGACGGACTATCGTGAAGCACAGGACCAAGGCTATGATTTTCACTTCAGTTGGTTACTAATTTTAATTGCATTTGTTGCTTGGCAGATGCCGGAGGGAGCGACATTCCAAAGTTCTGCGCAGACCAACACTTCATCTACATCACCGCGTGTAGGGATGAAAGTAGGGTGGATATGAAGTCATATTATAAGTTGACCGATGAATACATGGAGGATATAACCAAAGAATGGCCAGTCAAATTCCTTGTATTGGTCAAAGATGAAGATCTCTATGACCCCGACATCATTGGAAGTCCTTTTGTCACCCGGACTGAATATAATGGACAGAGAAACATGAAGAAAAAGAGGAAAAAGGAGGAAGTACATGACATAGAAACTGATGAGGAGGAAAATGTATCGTAGGTGAGTAGGCCTTACTCACTTGCAGGAGGAGGAAGAGACTAGGTAAACCAAGAGGAAGGAGGGGAAGAAGGAGACAAACAATAAAAAGGTGAAGTTACACCACCGAAGGATCCCCTTACCACAAAAAAAAACATCGCAGAAGAGAATGGTTACTGATCCAGGTGGATATCGGTGGCCACCCACCTTTTCCAACTGGCTCAAAATAGTTTTCTGGCACTTTTGGAAATTTACTATTTTTAGCAGTTTTAACTTCTAGGGCCATTTTGAGGGCCTAAATGAAGGTTTTTCTGGATCGATCTTCTCAATGATAGCCAAAGTCGTGATTGAGGCCCCAAAAATAATATCCTCGAAGATACCTTTTCAATGGGCTATCATATGCCTAAAACATAGATCATCTGCAAAAGTTACGACCCCGGGAGGTTGATGTACTAACTTACCCAGACAGGGCCCACATGACTTTTGGCGCTTCATATCCTAGGGTTAGGTTTTTGGATTTATAGGGTTTTTGGAATTCCTGTTTATTGTAAAAAAGCCTTCAGAGCCTCATTGTAATCATCTTCTTGTGAATGAGAACACCCGTCACATCTCTTCTCAGAGATAAGTCACCACCATTCCAGCAAGCTTGTTTCCACTGCATTTTAGAGTTTCATCTTATTTCCTTATTGAATAGAAAACCAATTTTATTGTATCTCTGTTATTTTGTGTTAAGCACATGTTAATAATCTGTAGTCATTTCTTTCTGCTCATAAAATATGGATCAATGGTATCAAAGAGGTCTTCTCCTTGTCGTCTTAATTCATGTCCCCAATGAGGTTAGAGTACGAAGAGTTGGGTCTTGAGCTTGTTTCTCTTGAGGACAAAAGCTCTCGCATGCCCAAGCGACCTCTCATGGCAGGAGAAAATAAATATGACAGGACAGGAGATCCTTTCAAATTTTTGATTGAGGAATCCCTCATGCAACAAAGGAACGAGATGATGGATAGTTTCGTACAAATCCTTCAGCGGCTAACAACAAGCGACACATCTTCTTCGAGCGGAGGCACCTCCCCCTTTAAGGTACAAATAAACTTCGATATTTCTATATTTTAAGGTCAAATAGACGTAGATGTTGTAGATAAGTGTTTGAATCTACTAGAAGGGTATTTTTCTTTCCATAACTTTTCAAATAGAGAAAATATTACTTTTTCTCTTTGCAAAGCCATTCCCCATGTCAAAGATTGGTGGGAAACTTACTATGAGCAAAAGAAAATAGAGGAACCCTCATTATTTATAGTCACGACCACCTAGGAATCCTTCAGGGATGTTAATAAGGAACAATACTACCCTGTTAGAAGTTATGACGACTTGTATACCAAATGGACCACACTGCAGCAAGAAAGAGACCAAGCAGTGCCATATTTCACAAACATCTTCTATACCTTGTGCACCAATTTGGGTATCAAAGATTTAGAGTGACATCTGATGCTCAAGTATCGCAACACTCTGCATAGATACATCCAGACCAAAATGGAATTTCTGGACATCTCATCTTTGGGTGTGGGCTACCGATATGCCATCAAAATCAAGCAGAAGATCAAACAAAAGACACAGAAATTTGGGCCTGGGAACCCCTCACAACAAAATCCAAGAAAGGGTGGCCCCAACCCATAGAAAAAAGGATAGAGCAAAGATGGATAGTATTAGGACAACCAGTCCAAGCCACAAGTATAGAAGGACACCAGAAAGACAAAGAAGGATACCGAGAAGTGGTGCGACTTCCATGAGAGCCCTTGGCATAACACTGTTGATTGCCGCTAAAAGAAGTCGTTGGTGGCTGAAGTGAAAGCCTCTGAGTTAGATGCAGGTTATGAATCTAAGCTAGAACAAGAAAAGGGAAGATATATCATTGATGCGGAACCGAGTGCCACCTTTTCTACCACCAAGCTCCAGCCTAGTGAACCAGACGAGCCAGAAGAAGGAGAACACCTCTTCCATTCACAGATGTGGGTAAAAGGCACCGCACTGCACTTCATCATTGATAGCAGTAGCCAAAAGAAACTCATCTCAGCAGAGTTCATCAAGAGGTTGGCCTTGCCAACAATGCCGCACCCACAACTATACACCATTGGGTGGCTCCGCCAAGGAAGCAATCTCCAAGTCATCCAACAGTGTCGACTATCGTACAACATCAAGCCCTTCAAAGACGAGGTATTGTGTGATGTTTCTCCTCTTGAATTTTGTGATGTTATTTTTGGCCAACCTTATTTATGGAAAATTCATGTTGTATATGAGTCTAGGCCTCATAGTGTTATTATTACTTTGAACAGGAAATTGTACAGGATACCCGAGGAAGTCCCACCTAGTTCAATTTCCTTGATCTCTGCTAAGCAATGCAGGAAGGTCATCTCTCAGATGGGGAAGTTTGTCTTCTTCATGATTCACTCTCAGAATAAGGGAAAAATCATAGCCACATCCAAGGTCTCTACGACCGACCTCTCCACACAGCAGAAGCAAGTAGATAAGGTCATGGAAGAATACTCAAATATCTTCTCCTCACCTATCGGGGTACCTCTACACTGTCAGGTCAAGCACCCCATCGATCTGACCCCTGGTGCACCGCTGTCCAATGGGTCAATCTATCACTATTCTCTATTAGAGAATGAGGAGATCAAGCGACAGATCCAAGAACTTCTCCATAAGGGGAACATTCGTTCCAGCTCATCACCTTGCATGAGCCAAATCGTGTTGGTATAGAAGAAATATGGAACTTGGCAACTCTGCATCGATTACCGAGATCTGAATAAAATCACAGTAAAAGATCGGTACCTGATTCCCTGAATCGATGACCTCCTTGATCTACTCATGGGGGCCAAATACTTCAGTAAGATTTTTATGAAGTCTGGCTACCACCAGGTCCCGATAGAATAGACAGATGTATGGAAAACCGCCTTCAATTCAAAGGAAGGCCTTTTTGAATGATTGGTCATGCCATTTGGTTTGACAAATTCTCCAGCCACTTTCATGAGGATGATGGAAGATATCCTATGACCATTCACCAATACTTTTGTAGTGGTGTATCTGGATGACATTCTAATTTACAACAAGACTTGGGTCGAATACTTGCATCATATTCAACAGGTTTTGCACACCCTGTAGCAACACAAGCTATATGCCAACTTGGGAAAATACTCCTTTGGCATGGAAAGGGTCCATTACCTAGGCTACATCATTGATAAACATTGCATACATGTGGATCCAGCCAAGATCCAAGTCATTCATGAATGGCCAGCCCCAACCACATTCACTGAGCTTCGAAGCTTCTTGGGCCTTGCCAATTTCTACTGCAGGTTCATGTTGGGATTCTCCCATATTGCATGGGCCCTCAGCTAAATAACCAGGGGTTGTGGTAAGGAAAAATTTGCGTGGGGTCGGTCCCAACAACAAGTGTTTGATGATTTGAAGAAGCACTTATGCTCAACCCCAGTACTTTCACTACCAGAATTGCGGCAGCCCTTTGAGATCGAGATAGATTCTTCAGACTATGTGGTGGGCATCGTTCTCACTTAGCACAACCACCCCATGGCCTATCATAGTGAGACACTATCAGATGTTGTTCGTAAGTACCCTACTTACGACAAAGAAATGTACTCCATTGTGAAAGCCTTCCGCCAGTGGAGACATTACATTCTTTGGAAGGAGACAGTCATCCACACTAATCATAAGCCACTGCAGTTCATGCAGACACAAGGAAAATTGCAGAATGATCGCCATCAAAATTGGTCCACATACTTGCAGCAATTCCACCTCAACATCAAGTATAAAATAGGAATCATTAATCAAATCATTGATTGCCTTAGTAGACCGCCAGTTGTGGCAATCACCACGGTGATAGACTCTTATGGCCATGAGACCTTTGGATGGCCCCAACCCTATGAGACAGACCCAGACTTCACCACCACCTACGAAATGTTGGGTGCAAATGCAGTTGTCAATAATTTCCATCTTTAGGATGGGTTGTTGTGTCGTCTGGGCCATATTTGTGTTCCATCAAGCGAGCGAGTGAAGCAGATCTAGGAAGCCCACTAGAGTCGAGTGGCAGGACACTTTGGCATCGAAAAGACAATGGTGATGCTACATAAACATTTCTACTAGCCAAAACTTCGACAGGAGGTCAACAAGTATATTAGGTATTTCACTGCCTGCGCTATTGTCAAACTGACCACTAAGAAACAGGAATTGTACACCCCTCTTCCTACTCCTGAGAGGCCATGCGAATCCATCTCAATGGACTACATGTCGGGCATCCCGCCTGCCAAGAGGGGAAATGACTGTGTTTTTGTGGCTGTTGATCACTTTTATAAGATGGCGATTCTGGTTGCCTGTAATAAGAACATCATAGTAGAGGCCACTACCAAGATCTTATTTGAAAAAGTCTAGGTACATTTTGGAATCCCAGAAACCATTGTCTCAGATTGGGACAGTCAAATTCTCAGCACATTCTGGTCGAGCCTCTAGTTACTGTTGGACACCAAGCTCACCAAATCCACGGCTTTCCACCCCCATATAGATGTCCAAACCAAGGTTGTAAATCGAATGATTGTGCATATCCTTTGCATGTATAATTCAAATCACCCTCACACATGGGATGAGAGCCTTCCCTATGTCCAACATAGCTACAACTGAGCCCTTCATAGCTCAACCAGCCACATCCCCTTTCAGGTGGGGTTGGGATTCCAACCATTGGGTCCCATAGATGTTTCACTTCCCCTTGCAGTCACCACAACTGACTCGTATCCTGCTCCAAATGAAGCTAACAAAGCCACCCGGTTCATTAAGCAGATCTAACACATCTTCCAGTAGGTTCAGGATATCCTACAAAAGTCCAATGACAAGTACAAGCAGCGCCATGATCAACATCAAGTTCCACATAAGTTTCAGGTGGACGACAAAGTTTGGTTGCACTTGCAAAAAGAACGCCTTACAGAACCCCATCAAAAGATTTTCTCACTCTGTTATGGGTCTTAAACCATCACCAAGGCTGTGGGGGATAATTATTTTGAGCTCAACATTCCTCCTTTCCTTGGCATGCACCCAATGTTCAACGTGGATTTCCTTCGCCCTTATTTCCCACCATTATTGGACACCTCAAACGTAGCAGAATAGCTGACACCAACAGAGCTCAACCCAAACTACATACAATAGGAATCTAGTGATCAGATTATGGACACATAGATCAAGGGCACTCGATAGTAAAGGATCTAGCTTTATCGAGTCGTCAAAGCAGGTCATCTCCTACACCAAGGCAAGTGGCTCACCTGGGGCCAAATTCAACAGAAATTTCCTCATCTGATGGGGGAATCAACGCAATGGAGAACATTTCTTCCTAAGGAGGGAGGATTGATCCAAGTGGATATTTCTGGACACCCACCTTTTCCAACTGGCTCAAAACAGTTTTCTGGCAATTTTGGCAATTTACTCTTTTTAGCAATTTTAACTTCCAGGGCCATTTTGAGGGACTAAATGAAGGTTTTTAAGGATTGAGCTTCTCAATGATATTTGAATTCATTATTGATCCTGAAAAAATAATCTCCTCGAAGATACCTTTCCAACGGGCTATCATACGCCTAAAACGATGATCATATGCAAAAGTTATGACCCCGAGAAGTTGATGTACTAACTTACTCAGACGGGGCCCACATGACTTTTGGTGCTTCATCTCCTAGGGTTAGGTTTTTGGATGTATAGGATTTTTGGCATTCCTGTTTATTGTAATAAGGACTTTAGATCCTCATTGTAATCATTTTCTTTCAAATGAGCGCAACCATCACATCTCTTCTCAGAGATAAGCCGCCACCATTCCAGCAAGCTTGTTTCCGCTGCATTTTACAATTTCAACTTATTTCCTTATTGAATAGAAAACTAGTTTTACTATATCTCTATTATTTTTTGTTAAGAACCTATTAATAATCTGTAGTCATTTTATTCTCCTCATAAAATTTGGATCAATTTCCCTAGATAAATCTTCGGCAAGAAAGAAGGGTCGAGCCAATAAGCCTCAGTCGAAGAATGTGCTCACAATGGATGATGTCGATCTCATCATCACAGTTGTGGAAGATGCCTCAGAGGATATCCTATAGAGACATGAATTGAAGCAAGAAACAATGTATGATAGATTAGAGAAGGATCTCAAAGACATACAAAAAGCTATCCACTCGAACCACACAGTGCCTACTGCACCTTCATTGACGGAAATTGCAGAATTGGGGGATGAGCCCGCCCAACTACGAAGATAGCAGATGCCACAGAGTCTCGACTTTGTCGCGTAAAAGAATAAAAGGATTAGGCCATAGAGACTTTGAAGCAAGAAAAGGAGGAGGCCCTAGAGAAACTTTGAGTTGTGCAGAAGGAGAAAAATGAAATTCAGGCGGATTTTGAGCAGAACAATGCGAAGATTCAGGAAGAAAAGGACCAGCTGTGCATAGATCAAACTTTGGTCAAAGAGGCAGTCCCTAGAGCACTTCTCTCTATGCCAAGATTGGCACAAGAGGAACTAGATTCAACTGAGATGCAAGTAGTGAATCTCACCGAAGCTATTCAACAGCTTCAAGAAGGGTAATGGAGCTAGAGATACAAGAAGTGCCAAGCACTCCAAAAGAAGTGTGTGATCAAAGGGAAGAAGCTGCCAGGAATGCAGTAGAAAGAATCAGGGTATTGGCCTCAGAGTGTAAACAATTAAGGGATCAAAGTGCGTAGACCTATGAGTGCCTTGCAGAAGATCCAGAGCTGAGGAAATTGGAATCACAACTCCAAGAGGTGAAGCAACAGGAATCCACTGTGCAAGCACAGATGAAGCTTCTTACTAAAGTCGAAAAGATAAAACGATCATGGGAACAGTGCACAGTTCAAAAGCATATTACTACTATCCAGAGCAAATTCATGGAAGTGAAACAGAGGATCCAACCAGTGCAGGATGAAGCCCGCAAGTTGTTTGAAGATATTGAAGGACAAGGCTCACAGCTGGAACAAGTAGTTGGGACAGTGGAACAACGTCTAGAAGGGCCTATCACCGAACAAGTACTTCAGTAGTTCGTCGAGCAGGAGTCTTTTGCAAAGCAACAAGTTGAGGCAGATTGAGCTAAGCTTGAGGCCTTTGAAGCAGAGTTTCCTAGATCTTAGTGACATGGGACAAGTCATAGGTAAGTGTTGGGGGCATGATGTCCCTTGACCAAGTTTTGAGGAAACATTGGTCATGTTTGACCATTTTTGGGACTTTGACATGCTAGTTGAATATGGAGCACCCAGGCAGAGTGGAGATCGTAGGATCTCACCTATTTTGCAAGCTTTTTTGGTTATTAGGGTTTATGTAAGGGGTTAAGGGATGTCATCTCATGGGTTTACCCATGATTAGGCCTCTTTTGTAATGTATAAATAAGTAGATAGGACTTAGAGAGAAGTCAGTCTGAATTAGCTAAGTGCGAAGTCTGTCCAAGTTGGCGTCGTGCAAGAATATGTAAAGTTCTAGATCTGGTTGGCTTAGTGCAAGAGAATGTAAGTTTCTTTGTGCAAAAATGTTGTATGTAAGGCTCTATGTTATTAAGGAGTCGGCTTTGTGCCCTGACCTAATCCGGGGAAGGAGGATCTGGCGAGGTGCACGCATATCTCCTGTCTTTTGTAGAGTTGGCTCTGTGGCTTTGTGCACAAGAGCATAAGAATGCAAGAAGCTTGAAGACTAATAAAGAACAAGAAGAATATTGGTGGACGTAGCCCCACACTGGGTTGAGCCACATATATCCTGTGTTGATGTGCTTTGTGCAATGTTGTTCATGTTGTTTATGTATTTATCGGCTTAGTGCACTTCTTGATGCATGATAGATAGATCCATTGATGCTTAGTGCTTAATAATATGAATGAATGCTAGATCTGAGCTGATCTTATGTGCTAAATGATTAGATGTGCTTAATATTGATTACTACTACGATGATTTGTAATAAGGGTTTGATATGTGATGTGAATGAGAATCATAACCTAATGCATATTGTTCGCTAAGTGCTCTATTAAGCATGATAATCACATATCTGTGTCCTAGCTAGGTTGTGGTCACATGAGTCCTGCAACCCCCCCTACCTCTACCTTGGGTGAGACTTCATCTGCTTCACAGGTGTTGTCGAAAGGGCTGGTAGTTAGGGTTTTCTTGGTGCGTTGTTGAAGCGTTGAACCCTGGGTCTTCCCCTTTTCCAACAACTAACATACAAATTTATAAGTGTTGTGTCCTGTCTTTCATGCATGCAAACATTATTGGGATGAGTCTAACTACTCCATTATTTTATTATTTCTTTCACTTGCCATGGAGTTAGTTAGAGGAT
>SNQJ01S0309569.1:0-10009 GCA_010110895.2 Picea sitchensis
GAAAACACCCCTTGGATATGAGAATGTCGGTGTGGGTCTTCTTAAAGATTCCTCTTTGATGGGTACTTTCCCCATTCCACCACCCGATGTTTCACATCTATTTGTGGCCTCGATAAACATGATTTCCACCTCTGTTCGAGAAACCCCTGCATCTTATGACCCGTGGATAGTACCCAACCCCGATGATCATCTTCGCTATGGCAACCAAATGCCTTTAAGTCCAGTCGAATCCGCTTATCAAGCCATTCAATCATCAATCCCTTCTACCCCCTCTCTTGGTGATCTATCTCTAGATCCTTTTCGTGTCATTTCTCCTACAGATGAGATGATTACGTCTATTATGTCCATGGAATATACCCCTTGGGACGATGGAGATCATTGTTCCATTCTCTTCCTGGAACAACACACCATTGAGAGTTACCAACGGATCTTGACCCCTTCGACCGTTGTCGTCATTTCTTCCATTCCCAAGTCTACACACGATGTGTTCTACGAAGGGAACTTAAGTAATATCTCACCCACCATCCCCCTCGACATATCCATTAAACCTGGAGTTGTCGAAAATGTGCATATCGGAGCTTCGTGTTCCAATGACGAAGTTGTCACCTACAAGTCTCTTTTTCAAGAATTCTGTGACGTCTTCGCATGGATCTATGAAGAAATGTCAGGTATTGACCCCGCCATTGTTGTACACGAAATTAAGACATGCCCGGGCACTAAACCCATTCGGCAACAACTTTGTCCGATCCACCCACGTAAAGTAGCTGCTATCAAACTTGAACTTGAGAAACTTCTTAAAGATGGATTTATTTACCCTATGACTCTAACTAACTGGGTTTCCAATCTTGTTCTAGTTAACAAAAAACAAGGTACGATTCACGTGTGCGTTGATTATAGGGATATTAACAAAGCTTGTTCCAAAGACAACTTTCCCACCTCTTTCGTTGACCAGATCGTTGACGATTGCACCGGGAGTGAAATCTTCTCTTTGATGGATAGTTTCTCTGGATATAATCAAATCAATATCGTACCCGCCGACCAACACAAGACCGCTTTTATTTGTCCTTGGGGCACTTTACCCTACTGGAAACTACCCTTTGGTTTAACGAATGTTAGCACGACTTTTCAATAGGCTATGTCTTATGCCTTTAATGATATAAATCAAATTTTCCAACCATATCGCAATGACCTACCGACTCATTCCATGCACCATGTCGATCATCCAACACACCTCCAAGCCATTTTCCTCCGATGTCGGTTTTACCGTATACGCTTGAACCCGCACAAATGTGTTTTTTGTATAGAATCCGACCAACTTATGGGATTTATTGTTTCACGTCAAGGGATCAGGGTAGATCCTTTGAAGTTCATGGCAATTCTCAATATCCCTCCTCCTTCCTCTCTTCGTCAACTACAAAGTTTGCAAGGGAAGGCAAACTTTCTACATCGTTTCATCCCAAACTATGTTGAGTTAACCCTTGGATTTATTCGACTGCTCAAGAAAGGTTCTGAGTTCGTATGGGATACCATTGCCAACAAAGCTTTCGATGCTTTAAAAATGACTTTAACTCGTACCCGACTACTTTTCCCACCCGATTATAGTCGCGATTATTTCTTATATCTTGCTGCCTTAGACTCTACCATTGCTATGGTTCTAGTCCAGGAAGATGATTCTCATGATGAACATGTCATTTATTATTTGAGTCAGAGTCTCACGACTACCGAAACCAAGTATTTACATGTTAAAAAACTGGCCTTGGCCGCCGTCCAAGATGCTCAACATTTCCGACACTATATCCTTTTACGCAAGACTACTGTGATTTCCAACTGCAACCCTATGCAACACATTCTTACATGCCAATTGCTAGGGGGGAAATACTCCAAATGGATCGTAATAATCTAGGATTTTGAATTAGAATTTGAACGCACTAAGTCTAAGAAATCCTTGGTGTTTGCCGAATTGATATGTGACCTTACCTGTTCTGAGACGGAAAATGTAGCAGAGGATTAATTGCCCAATGAATCCCTTTTTCTGATTAGTTTCGATGACCTTTGGTATGGGGACATCATCATATATCTCCAGACTCAGACTTTCTGGCCCGATTTGTCTAACATTGACCACCGTCGAATACGCTACCAAGCCCGTCAATATATTATCCTCGGTGATACTCTTTATCGTCGTGGGATTGACTCCGTTTTTCGATGATGCCTCACATTTGATGAAGCTGAGACAACCTTGAATGACTGCCATTCTAGAGCATGTGGTGGTCACATGTCTGGGTATGCTACTGCCCAAAATATCTTACGAGATGGGTATTTTTGGCCTTCTTTATTCAACGATTGTATTATTTCTGTCCAAAAATTCCATGCTTGCCAAACCTACAACAATAAAATATGATCTCACCCTGCTCCTCTACACCCTGTAGTCTCCATTGGACCTTTTGTGAAATGGGGTATCGATTTCATGACATGTCACCCTCACTCGGTCGGGGGGCATGGATACATTATTGTAGCTGTAGATTATTTTACGAAATGGGCTGAGGCGATGGCGACATTCGACAATACCGAAAAGACTGCAACACTATTCATATTCAATCACATCATTGCTCGGTTTGGTGTTCCTCAAGCTATCGTTACTGATGACGGTAGCCACTTTAGAAACTTCATGATGTCAAAACTCATCGAAAATTTGGGTCTTTGCCATGAAAACTCAACACCCTATTACCCACAGGCCAACGACTAGGTTGAAGCAATAAACAAAGTCCTCATTACCATGCTTCAATGAATGATATGGATTCACAAAACGAGTTGGCACATGATGTTGTTTTCAACATTGTGGGCTTACCAGACATCCGTCAAGTCTGCTACCGGGTTTACACCTTTCCAGTTAGTTTATGGTATCAAAGCCATTTTTCTGATTGAATGTGAGATACCGTCTCTAAATCTAGTCGTTGAACTTATCCCAAACACTTCTGTTGAAGAAGAATGTCTGTTGTATTTTATGCAACTAGACGAAACCCATCGTGATGCCACCCTAGTTATAGAAACCCATAAGAATCATGTCAAATCCCAATACGACAAACATGTCAAGCCACACATTTTATCTCAAGGTGATCTAGTTCTCCTTTATGAACAAGATCGAGATTTGCTAGGAGCCAGAAAATTTGAGGCTATGTGGTGAGGCCCTTATATTGTCAGACGAGTGTTGGAGAAAGGAGCCTACAAGTTAGTGGACTATGATGGTATCCCTTTGAGTGAATCCATAAATGATATTTACTTAAAGAAATACTATGCTTAGATCATCTATGCATGAGTGCCTGTATTTTATTGTATCATACTTTTTGTGTGTTACTTTAGTGTGCTTTTTCGGTATTTGGTTTCTGCCCTCGATTGCTTACCTTGCATTGTGCTTGGTTTCCAGATGTCGGAGTCTTCGTTACCCCAAATTGGCTTCGTCGATGGTGCTAGTCATAGTACTTAGAACCTTGCTTCTGCTGCATGGGAAATTTATGCACCTACAAATGAAATTATCATTCTATGAGGTGTTTTCCTCAGTCGTGCGACCAATAATATCACATAATATAACACCGTCATCGAGTTGTTGACTAATGCTATTTCGCTTGGTATCCGCTACCTCGTGATACGACTTGATTCGCAGCTAGTAGTGCTACAGTTAAGTAATGTCTATGCTATTCAAAGTACTACTTTATTACGGGTATATCTACGGATTCGCCTCTTGGAACGCCATTTTGATTATATCGAATATCAACACATTCCTAGATGTCTAAATACATTGACTGATGCAACTACTCAGGCTACTCTACGGAGTAGTCTACTAAGAGACTCAAACACACCCACAATATGACGTTGATAGAACCTTGGGATCTCCCCAATAGTGATGTCTGGGACATCCGCAGTCAGTCCCTCTAAGTTCTGTTCAACTGCCTCGTAGTCCTCAGCATTCCATCTTTCCACTGGAGCCAGTTCTCCTCGTCTCTGAATGGGAGATGTTCCTGGAGGTCGATACGGCCCCACATTTGTGTCATCAAAATAATTTTTTTTTTAGTCCTTGGATCAAAGACATAAAAACATTTTATATAATAAAATTTACAAAAACACTAAAAAAGAACAAAATGTGTACTTCTTACCTAAGTCACCCCACTGAGAATCCTCAGGCATGACCAAATCCGGATCTCCTCGGAAATCCAAACCAACATATACGTAGTCATCGATCAACAATATCTGGGGCCTCAACCAGTCAAAAAACAAATCGTTATATTTGATTATAGGCCCTGCTACATGTCAAGCTATGAGGTTACACCACCTCAACATCCTCGGATCCTGTGGGGCTAGTAAACCCCAATCTACTTGTAGTCGCAGTAGTGGGACCCTCTCAAGGAAGAATGACACCAAAAGTGACCCGTACTTGAACTGCTTCAGGTCACCCCTTCTTCACTTTGTCAGTGGCCTCTTCATACTGCGGAGAATCGCATCCGACCAGTTGAAAACCCGAGGCTCTGTGCACTCTATTGCATATTGGAAATAGCTCTGGAGAGCCATGTGCGGAGCAACGCTCCTGGCCATGTGTGAAATGGTAAACATGATAGTCCGCAAGGTCAGATTTTGGACACCCCAGATGGCAACCTTACCCTTGCTTCTCTCCACCTCGGGAACACAATATTGGTGAGAATACTTTCTCATAGGAAGTCCATCGCCTCTACCTCCGGTCAGAGTAGCATGGTATCCACGTCGCGACAACCCCATCAGAAAATAGATATCCTCAATATCTAGTGTAAGCGTGTGGACCACTACATGAAATAAATGTTGATCCACATCCCACATGTGGACCAGGTACTCTAACAACCTGAGTTGGGCTCTCATGCCCGAGATCCTGAAAATTTTTAAGAGCCCACATTCCCAGAGGGAAACAACTGTACCTGGATCATTTCCGACAATGGCATCATCTTCCTCATGTTATCTTTCCCTCCATTCCAACATGTTGATGGTCAATACTTGCAATAGAGTCACGAGAAGGAATTTAGGAACTTGTTTTAATCTCTTGCATAATTTTTTATTGAGTAAAAACTTGCATGAAAATCTATTTTCCGGCCCTCACAGGTGAAGCTTGCACACAGTGCGAGATTCTCGCAGGTGCACTGAAGCTCACCTGTGAGAATCTTAGGTTCTTGTAGGTCACGAATGGCTCACCTGCGAGAATTCCTAAGCACATTCACCAACCCTAAAATGGACTAAAACACTTAAAATTACCAATAAAAATCGATTTTAATCCATGAAAAAGTTGAAGAATCAGGAGATTATCTCGTTGACCGAAACCGTTTGTCGAATGATCGCTTGTACCTTCTGCAATCGAGCAAATAAATTTGGAGAAAAAGAGGTGTGTTGGACAAGTTTTTGGTAAAGTAACAAGGAAATGGTAAAAAGGGCTTTTCACCCATATTTATTTAGTTTTTACTATTTCTCATTTAATTTTTTATATTATTTTTTATTTTTCTTAAAAAATCTAATGCCCTAATGGTCTTGTGAGTATGGTTTTTCACAGATAGATGACCTAGAAGCTCGAACAACAGCGTACGAGTATTTTTTCTTTTTTTTGGTCACATGTACAAATACCTTTTTAGGTGTAGGAAAAACCTCGAGCCCAATCTTCGTTCGTTCTCGCACTCGAAAATACATGAGAACACAATCGAGTATACTTTTGTCGTCTTTTCGTACTCGTCATGGTAACACAAAAACAATGAAAATAAGGGAGTATCCTTTAAGCTGTTTTCACGCTCCACAAAAACGAAAAGATTGCCGAGCGATCTTGTTCTTTTCACCCTCGTAAAAGTATTTGAAGAAAACGTTCGATGAACAATAGTTTATCACTTTTTCGGTCTCATCGAACTAATTTACGAAAAAGGAACTGAGAGAGTTCTCTTTAAGTGTTTTTCAGACTCTCAAAACATGAAAAACCCTCAAGTTTTCTATCTTTGGACTCGTTAAACAAACATCGAAAGACCCTTTATGGGACTGAACCACTCCTTCCTAGATTTCGTTAAATGTACTCTGAGGGACTTGTCCGAAGGATGAGCTTACATCAACAAACATATGTTATCCTCCTCAAGCTTGTGTAAAAATAAATATGTACTCGCCAAAAATGGTGGGGGAAATTTTGGGAAAGGGATATGCCTTCGTATTTGTATTAGTGGTAGTAAGCGTCACTCTTGAACATGACATTCCCTGTTTGTCATTTGAATCCAGGTTGGGAAATCTATTTGTCTCTCGTTTGAATAGCTACAAGGTCATATCTTGGGTCATCTTTGAGTCAATGCTGCCAAGATCGTTGCTGTGTCGTTCATATGTTCAAGAGAAGTACAAACAAGTCCTCCATTGAGTCAGCCATCTGCAGTTGTCCATTCTTACCATGTCGGCCTTCCCTCTATCCGTTTCAAATCATATTCATACTTTGACTTACCCTCAAAATATGTTACTTATTTCATGTCATTGATGGGGGATACATCAAGGTCGTCCTGTGACGAGTCTTTTTTCTGTCGACTCCAACTCATTATCTGGGAATAAGACTTAGAAATCATTTAGTACCTTAGAACCTGCATGCCTTAATGGAAGGTCTCTTCGCTTTCGACAGTGGATTCACATCATTGGTCCTTGATCGAGAGATTCCGCTGAGTGTTCGACTTCAGCTCATTTATTCACATTTGTTCGGATTGTACTTAGGTACCTTGGGAGTCATTGACATCAATGGTGATTTCCCTCGCACTTGTTAATGGTTTTCATCGATGACCGGTAATCGAGTGGTCTCTACCATGTTCGACTTCGACACATGTAATCACATGGATAGATTCATACTTTTTAGACGACGGGATTGAAGACCCTGGGTCTAATCTTTTTGTCCCAGGTTGCGCTGGAGTATTTATGATTTGTATTGACACATAGATCCACTTTGTATGTCGCATGGATATGTCCTAATCTGCGTCTTCTACCACATAGATCCATAGTGTATTCCTGGTGGCTATGTATCATTTTTACGACATGGATCCATAGTGTATGATTGGTGGCCATGGCCTACATTTGTGATTTCATTCATTTGTGGTCTGAGCATGGGAATGCCTACCTCAGAACTGGTATTATATTCTGTATATGCTTGATTGTTTGTAGGTTTTCGATTAGGTGCGATCCTTGTTTCTGACATACACACACATTTTACAAAGTATTTCGGCTGTCACGAGTTCCAACCTCATACTTTGCGGGGCATTCTATTACACATTATTTTGGTCACTCTGGTGGTGTCTCTACAATTATGTGTTCAGGGTCTCATAAGGACCTTTTGCCTGAGAAAAGTGACTGTGGTATTCTTCCATAAAACATATTTTTAAGATGAGTTCGCAGGCTAACTATGTTGTAGGGTGTGAGAATCTTAATTCTCACAGGAAACCCTATACCTAGCCTGCAAGGTGTTCACAATCTGCTCTATAGGTAGGGTGTGAACCTGTTTCAAAGCTTAAAAGGAAGAGGAAGTTACGAAGGTTCTAGAAGAGTATCTTCTAGAAAATGAGTTGGCATTCGCATGGTTGGCATCATACTGACTTCTCAGATTTAGTGGGATCATCCTCATCCCTTTAACCATCTCTCCTTCTCCTATATAATGAAGGGTTTCTCAAGGAAGAGGTTAAGCAAGATCGAATAAAGAATTGATGAAATGATAGATTCAGAATTGTGTGAGTAATCCTATTTGAATTGATGCTTGAGGCCTCCATTTTTCCATTAAGCCCTAGTGGATATTCTTCATGCAAGTTTGGAAAAAGTGTGTGTGTTGGAATAAAGGAGCACCGAAAGGAAGCTTGCGACATCAAGGCGATCTGGTTGTATCTTCTACTTTCATATTAATATAATACAATGGAATGTCCCTTTCCCATAGAATCACTCTTATTTTATTTCATAATTCCTTGATCATATGCATAGGTTGTCATTGAATATACTTTACTATCTTCATTTTGGTTGGTTTGTGTTGTCTTGGACCTGACCTCACAAGAGCATCAGAGCGAAGTAGGAACAAAAAAGACCTAAGGAAGCGATATAAAAGTATGTCACTCGTTCCTCCTTTGGTAGTAAATTCAATGATAGTTTCTTAGGGAAAGCATCATGTCCTGTCATGTTTTGTTCTAGATCTAGGTGGATCCAGGGAGATTAGTTTATGTCCACATTCACTGATTTATCCCATAACAATGGGAGATACCATATTTCAGATCTCAATCCTTAAAAGAATTTTGTACCTCAGTTTGTGAATTGTGGCTACACCAGTTTATCATATGCCACCATGGCTAATATCATTGCTATACAAACCAAATGAGAAACTCTCACAGGAAACTTGGATATATGACAAGCCTATGCTTGTAGTCTTCATGATGTGATGTTTTCACGAGGACATAGATAACTGCTTCTTCCAATGAGTCGCCATTTGTTGGCTACCCAACTAACATCTTTTTTTTCATTTTCATTTGAAATACAAAATCAGTTCTTATACTCACTGCCTAGTATATATATATGCGTCAGATTTACTGATTTTCTTTTTTACTAAGGTGTGATTGTTTAGTGCCAATCAGTCTTGTTTGCATTTTTATAATTTTTGTGAGAATATGTTTGTGTCACTTATTGATCGTTTTCCCTCTTCAATTTCATGACTGTAAAGCATGAAATTGAAGTTTCTTTTCGTGAAAATTGTTGATTGAACTCTTGTGATAGTATTCCTTTGCATGGATTAAAGATTATTGTTTGTTTGCTTTAACTAATCTAAGTTCTGAATAAGAAGATACTTGAGCTATGTTTTAAATGGAAGGTCTATGAATTATGTTAAACAACCTAAGTGAGACTCACTTCCTACAAACTAAGATCAATTTTAAAAGGTGTGGGCTTGATCTAAACCAATTTATGAACTTGAATGTTGAACCTGAACTAAATCCTTGATTAAAACTATTGATAAATCATTGATATGAATGCTAAAGGGTTGATTTAAAACTTTACCTCTCTAAACAATCTTGACATAATATTTTTAACACATACCATTGTCATATCATGACACAATGTTTAGTAATGTTTACTTACCCTGGTCTGACCTTTTGGATATCACATGAATCATTACTCCGCGTGGTGTTAATTTCCTTGAAATCAGGTCAGTTGTTCATGGAAGACCATGAGGGTTACATGGGTTTGTTAATTTCGAACCTCTTTGTCCTTTGGTCTACATGAGGTAATTAGAACTTGGAGTGGGAGATAATGGTAGAGCATTCTCAAACCCTCAATTGTTTCTTTATCACCAGGTATGTTCATTCAACATCCTTCACTATTTATGGGTTTGGTCTGTTGCGATTACAACATTTTCCCCTTGATGAAAATTGTTTCTTTGTCTTCTAGTTTACCCATGTTAAATATATGGATCCCTTAGTGAGGATAGAACCGAATGGACCACAAACCTTGTTGTACTATGACGAGACAACGAGTAGGCTTTCTTAGGTCAGTTCATTAGGTTTTATTCAATCGTTTGATGTGTTTAATTTAGAAGTGGCTTGGGCATTTTCCAGGACTTTTATGGCACCAAAGATAAAATCGGGGATGTTCAGTTACCGGTCACTGAGGAATTCATTTCTAAGGCAATGAGTCTTCCTCAGGAAGGTGACAAGTGGTTTAAAAATATGAAGGTAACCAATATTCCATGGTGGTCTCTGTTGACATGTAAGAATTCACAATACCATATAAAGGGTATGCCTTTAGAGACATTTAACAACAATTTGCACAGTCTATTGTTGATAATTAAGTAGTTCATTACCTATGAAGGGTGCTACGAGCTGGTTTTCTATTTTCACATACGATTGATTATGGTGTTTTAGGGGTTTCATTTAAACCTGCCTTTCTACTTACTTAGAATCCTGCAAAAAATGGCTAAATTCTATAAATGACCAAGTCCTAACCCTAAGACCAACTTGTTTCATCATGA
>SNQJ01S0309573.1:0-10009 GCA_010110895.2 Picea sitchensis
GTCAAAATACTATGTGGACATGTATTATTCATTTTTATTGAGAAAATGAAATCAATTTAGTGTGAGAACCCACCTCACATTTAGTTTCCTAATATCAAGGAGAAGTTGAGAATCTCATGGATGGTTGAGAGATTTTCTCAAACTAATATCCTATTTTGATGGATCTTGAGAGATATTTCCTCCCTAAAATCCTTGAGAGATAGTTTCGCCCTAAAAATCCTTGAAATATATTTTCTCCAAAAAAATATTGGAGATCCCAATTTAGCGGATCTAGTGAGTGATTTCCTCCATGGTGGTTAAGCCTCCAAATCCTATTTAAGGAGGGAATTCCAAGGTGAAAAAAAAAAAAAAGAGTTCAAAGTGTCAAAACTTTGATCTTGGAGGAAGGAATCCATCAAGAATTATCATTATGATCTTAAGACATTGAGGCTAGGGCTAGACTAGAGAGCTTGGAGGAGCTGTTGCAACGTCTATGGTTGGTTTGTAAGTACTTCACCATGTTTCTCCATTAATATAACTTGGCCTATTTCCTTGATACTATTGTTTACACACATATGTGTATATAGATATATTTTTTCTTGTCTATTGATATTTTTTAGGAGTAGAAGGTATTGTTTTGTTCATTGCAGACTTTCTTCATCGCGGTAGGAGCTTGGAAAATAAGCCCAAAGATTGATAATCAGTGAGGAAAACCGTCAAAAAGGAGTAAGTCACACTTATTTATTCTATATTTTCTATCCATAGACATAAATAATATATCTAAAGGAATGTTAGTGTCCATTTGTTTGTTTTTCTATCTTGGTGAATAGGGGTCTAGATATCCAAGGGAGATTTCACTTGTTTGTAGGGGAAATATTCTGTAACATAAAATTGGAGACTCCACCGGGGATACAATTGTTCTTGTTCTTGGGTTTCTATCCTTTGAATCATAGTCTTCCTTTGATATTTTTCATGTTGACGCTTGCTGCTTGAACCTTTCCTTCTTTATGGTGAATCTGGAAAAAAATTGTTTTTGTTTCAACCACTTCCAGGCATCAATGCTCCCCCATAGTGGCCCATAGAGCATTGAAAACCCTTATCAACACTCCTTTCCAGTGTATTGGGGATCATTGACCCCTATTCAATGCTTTTCCTGCCTCCTTACATGAGCGTTGATCTCCTCTTGGGGTCAGTTTTCAACCTATTTTGCTTTCTTCTCCTCATATTTTTGTAGTATATTCCTCTGAACTTGGTTATGACTTTGTTTGATTAAAAGAAACGTGATCACCAACTTTTATTTCCTCCTTTGAGCTTGAAAGTCCTTCGGAATTAGGGAATGAGCATGATTGCCTTAGGTTAACCTGATCCTTGGGTCAATGTCTATCTTACCATTGGTTTGATCCTCATCAAGAAGGTTTTCAAACCCCTGATATCCTAATTTCAAAACTTATCTTGAAGTTTTTGGTTCTCTACACTCATTTTTGAGGTCTTCAAGCAATGATTTCTTTTCTCTTTCACCATTTTTAGTCCTTGATTGAACAAGTTGTCTCACACTTGAATTCTTTCAATTCTCATTAAACTTTTGAGTTCACTTTGTTTGGTTTGTTTTTGCTTCATGTTCCTTTGGGTCAAATATTGATTTCTTTCATTCTAATTGAAAGTAAGGAAGAAAAAAGTTTGCATTTGAAGAGATTTCATTGCATATACAATCAAATAAAGAGAAATTTTTGCATTCTTAGGAATCTTGTTTTGGTACTGCTAGTATTGCATTTGATTTAGGATTTCATATTTGTTTGATAGTTTGACATCGTTTGGAAAAGTTGCATGATATTGAGTGCTTATTAAGAAGAAAATCACTCTTCTCCTCCTCATAGATATAATTCATCAAAAATAAACGTTTGCATTTCATTCTTTTTTCATTCTATTGGAGTGGAGTCTCACACATCATTAGTTTCATCTCAGTGGACCTTTCTGAGTAACAAAAGCCTTTAAAATCAACCAGTGAGCTAATAAAATCAACTAGACAATTTTTTCTTTATAGTACACCAACAATAGCATAGGGTTAGAATATTTGGACTAGGAAAAGTGATTAAATTGTCCAAGGTTAATAAACAAGACTGTAGAACACTAAAGAGTGATCAAATCCAACAGTCGTATAGGCATATTCAGGAACCCCCTCCAACACAGGGGATAAACATGAGGTTAGATACAGAAGATCAATGAATATTACCCCACCAAAGCTTGACTAATCGTAGAGGAAAGAGAATCTATTGGGGGAATTTCTTGAGAAACTGTTGGTTTCATTTGGTCTTAGTGCTTCATGAATCCTGAATCGATTCGAGGTCCTCATGAGTCTTACCATTCCACTTGTCTTCAAGACTCTTGAAGAGATTCATACTTTGATATATTTCCCATACGTTTGGTCCTGACTGTCGATTGTACTCCCCTGGAAGTCAGCTATGATTTGGTAACCTTAGTGGCCTTTCCTAAGTATGTACAGAGGTGACTTTGGGGGGATTCCCATGGTACCCGGGGTAGACATCACATCAAAATTTCATTACTCTTGGAGGGTGAACCCATGAAGCAAGGGTTTCTTGCACCGAGAAGGGATATTATGTGGAGGTCGGGGTGATTTCTTCTCATATCTTTGTCGATGACTTGATATCCCATCTTCTGAATATCCTTCTATTGTTTGGTTGGTTGATTACCTGTAGATATTTTTAGGGGTGTGTGATTTCAAAGTTCATAGTTGTCCTTAAGGATTGTCTTTTTACTTTCACCATGGCTGATCAAGGGATTAAAAGATCTCGCAAAATGCAAGGTTTGGATCTTGAATTTCAGGAACCTCAACATGACCTTTGTTACTAAGGAATGGTCAGAGAACAAACTTCTGAAATCATGAGTGTAGCTCCTGGAAATGGCCAACATGCAGAAGAACTTGTCACAACCTTCGTGGAAGGCCTTGTATCTTGCGTGAATCCCCCTTTAACTGATCCACTTGTTCCATTACTCACTGAAAAACTGTCCACGAGATTTCTTGATGCTTATTCTTCTTACTATTTACTGGCCAATTTAGCCACTAGGAAATATTTTTTCATGAACCCACCGACATTCAGTTTTCTAGAGGGATTGGGAGTTTCACCTCCTCTATTCACAACTCCTATAGTTGACCTTGCAAGAGAAAAGATCACTACTGCTGGTGCTTCTTCTTTACTAGGAATATCCATGACCCAATTTACTCAAACACAACCACTTGTGAGTACATCTCTCTCCACACAAAGGTCGGGTAATATTCTTGCTTCACTAATCCCACATATGCGCACTCCAAGTTCTTTACTTGGTCATCCTACTGGTCAGATGGAAAGCATTCAAGTCGTTTAAACAACCACATTTACAAAAGCTACTCAACCTCCATCTCCAACTTTACAAATGGGGAGGTCTCCTATACCCTTCACTGGAGGTCAATATTCAACTGGGGGGAAACATTTTGTTGGGGGGAAACCCTCAACTATGAGGAAAAATCATATGTGGGGGCCACAACAAAAAACTTGGGGGAAAACTGCTCATGTAGGTCCTTCCATTCCCATGACTACTGAACTATGTTCTGGAAAACCATATCCAGAGGTTGCAAATCCTTTATGGGGTCAACCTAATTCGGCGGGCATTCTTAAACAAGGAATTTTTCCCAATGAATCCATGAACTCCATGATCCCAACTGCAATACATGGGGGGACCATCAGGTCAACCACAATACATGAGAGGACCATCAGGTCAAGTGCTATACATGGGATGACCCTTAGTTCAACCAAAATACATGGGAGGTCAGCCACAATACATGGGAGTACCATTTGGTTTTTCCATACCGTCGCAAGCTATATATGTTCCTATTGGTGTTCCTACATCACATGGTTACTACTAGTATCTAGAGGCTAACCAAAAACTTCCATTCTTGGCTATATTATATCTTCCTAATCGATCATATTTGGCCAATGATCCCATACTACATGCCCCATTATGGCCCCCTATCCCTGCCAAAATACCGTCCGACATCCCAAAATTTGATGGGAAACCTGGGGAAGATCCTAATAACCACGTAATGAAATTCCATCTCTGCTGTTCTTCAAAACCCTTGATGGATGATTCCATTTGTTTACGACCTTTCTAGAGAAGTATCGTAGGATTGGTAGTTAAATGGTATATTGAGCTTCTGCGACACTCCTTTGGTGACTTTAATACTTTAGCTATGTCTTTTTTGACACATTTCTAGCTGTCGATTTGATATGAAACTGATACAGAGCTTTTAACTTCTCTTAGGAAATCCACCTCCACTCACATATCTGATCATATTCGTAAATGGAGGTGGCAACGACGGTTGATTAAAGTCCCTATTCCAGACCAATTCATGGAAGATTGGTTTACCAAGTCAATTTTTCCACCCATTGCTAGAGATGTCGTGATGGGTGGTGTTGTCACTGAGGAGCAAGAGATTAGTCATGATCAATATTTGGACTTGGTATATTCCCAGTCCATCACGCTTTGTGATCTGATCCCTCATGATCCTTTCCTGTTGGATGACCCATCAAGACCTACTCCAGAAACCCATGCCGATCGAAATGAAGGTTCCGACACCAAAACTTCTCCCCCTCCTATGAAAACCTCCGAAGTGAATGTGGTCCAAACCACTTCATCTCAACAACCTGGAGGTAAGAAGAAAAACAAGGGTAAATCCAAGAATTCTTCTAACCCACATGAGAGTACAAAAACTACTGATACCCATCTGAAAAGGAAGGCTAAGATTCCTTACATGATTTGTGCGGAGGACCACTACACAAAATACTGACCTCATCATGAGAAAGTCTCTAAAATTTTGAACGGTACCTCCAAACCTGCAGTATTAACTAACCCTTTTTCTATTCAACAACAAAAAATGGTTGCTCAAAATACCATCCCTTCGCAAGGGGGAAATGTAGATCATCCTCACCATGAGGATGCTTCTTCAAGCGTCACTTAGGTCTTTATGTGTAAGGATACATTTATTCTAAGGACCATAGCTAAGACTTATGACACTGGTCCAGATAATAATGCCAATGGAGGTGCTACAGATAAGCCCTCCACTTCCACTCCTCCTCCATCATCTGCCCATCTTCAAATTGAGAGGTGTGTTGTTGATTCATTGTTGTGCCCACCTAAGAGAAAAATTCAAATGTTGATCTTCAATCCAAGTTCCCACACTACTCAAAACTACAACATTGATGAAGATTTGGTGCAAGCACCTTGTGCTATGTCGACTCTAGAAGTTATACAAAACTGTAAAAGTCAACGTAGAACCTTGTTATCAACCATTGGAGTTGTGGATCCAAAGGAATCAAATATTATTATTTTAATCTAGACTATTTTAAGCCGAGGCTCTCCCACCACTTAACTTTCCAAATTCAAGCCATGGTTGGTGGGAATAACATTCACCACACTGTTTTGGATGAAGGAGATTCCACATGTGTCATGTTTTTGTCCTTCTAGAGAGCCATTGGTTCTCCTAAACTTAACCATCCTCCTACCACCCTTAAGGCATTTGATGGACGTGGTTTCCAACCTCACAGACTCTTAAAATATTTCACTGTAGAGTTAAAGGGAAAAACCGTTTCTGCTGACATTGAAGTTGTTGACGCACCCCTAGATTATAATTTATTGTTTGGTCGTATTTGGTTCTATGCGATGACTACCGTCGCTTCTTTATTCTTTCTCATTTTTCGATTTCCCCATCAAGGGAAAATTGTGACTGTTGACCAACTTTATTATTACACACCAGATCTCCATAATTCTCCAGTGAATAATATCCCTTTCCTAGGAGAGTATGTATGTCTCTTCAAGGATTCATCACTCATGGGATTTTTTTCCTTAACTTCCCTTGATCCCCCACATGAGGTTTCCACGCTAAATATGATTATGGCTACGGTGCAACGATCCTCTGAATCGTTCGATCCTCGGGTAGTGCCTAGCCTAGCAGAATCTTGTTTGCCACAAGCTCCGGTACATAAACCTTCCCTTCCTTCACCTGTCTCAATTGATCCTCTTTCTTCCTCCCTCTCTGGTGAACCTACCCCTATTAGTAACAAGGATTCTAAGCGAGTGCATAAGAAGAGTTGGAGGATGAACCAAATATTGGGGGGCATGTCTCCAACCTCTGGGCATCATACTAAATTTAAACCACCATCTTTTTATAATGTTACTAAGGGAAAAGTACCAATATATGAACACTATGTTGGGAAAAAACCCGCCAATAGGTATCAATCAACGTACCAACTTATTGACATCATGTTGGGAAGATTCCCATTCATGGTTATTACACTGAGCATAGTTTATTCGTGTTTTCAAGATTTTAAAAAAATGAAACCGACTTTGAGCAAAGTTCCTATTTCTGTGTCAAGCTCGTTAAAAAATGAAACATAGGACTTGGAGCATAGTTTCATTCTCTGTTTCAAGATCATTAAAAAATGAAGCAGACTGCAAGCATACTTCATCGTTCCTCGAGCTCGTTAAACCATGAAGAGTCATCTTTCGAGTGGTATTTTAGCCATTTTTCAACCTCGTAAGACTAACTATGAAAAATGTATACTCTAGTCAATCATGACTAGAAGAGTTCTCCCTTGTATTTTTTTACACTTTTTTGCACTTGGGGGACTAAATTTACGAAAAATAGCATCCATGGAGTCATCTTTAATATATTTTCAGACTCTCTAAACACGAAAAGACCATCGAGTTTTCCTTCTTTGGACTCGTAAAACATACATTGAAGGATCCATATGGTGTCGAACCCTTCCTTCTTCAGGTTTGTTAAACATATGATGAAGGATTCATCAAAGATGAGCTATACTGAGAATCTTTTATCCTCCTCAAGCTCGTTAAAAAAAATAGGTACTCTCCAACCACGGTGGGGGGAAAAATTGAAAGAAATGGGTTAAGTTTTTGGAAATCATCATGGAAGTTTTTTTTTTCGCCCTTGAACATAACACATGTTTGTGTCTCATCTTATAGTTGGGTAATATGCTTGTCTCTGATTCACACCAATCCCATGAGTCCTCATACTCCTTCATCTCACCTGAAGACTTACCTAGTGATTGTCACACTATGTTTTGGTCTATCTCTTAGTCAATTCAACGCTTCCAAGTCACTTGTCGTGTCTCATAATGTTTAAGGGAAGTTTCACCTCAAACCAACCATTCAGTAGTATTATATTTTCATACCCGTGTTAGTCAGTCTTCATTTGATCTATCATATTTTATCACTTTCCTATGTTAGTTTCATGTCGATGATGGGGGAAACATCATGGCCCTCCTTCGATGAGTTTGTTCCTGTCAACTTCAACACATTATCTAGGACCTAGACTTAGAAACCAATTAGTACCTTGGAGCCTACATGCCTCAATGGAGGGTTTACTCACCTTCAACAATAGGTTTACACCATTGGCCTCTGATCAAATGATTCCATGGATGTTCGACTTCAGCTCATTTATTCACATTCGCTGGAATGTACTAGGGTACCTTGGGAGTCATTTTCATCATTGGTGATTTCCCTCACACTTGTTAATGATATACATCAATGAATGGTAATCAAGTTGTTTCTATCATGTTCGACATCAAGTCATCTATTCACATGGTTAGAATCATACTATTTTTGGATCATGCTGAAGACCTTGGGTTGGGCGCACGATCTGTTGTGTGCTTTACCTAGATTGTGATGGATATTATCTGAGTACACTCACCCTAATAGAGACCCCACTAATATATATACTGTCACATAGATCCACTTTTTATTGGTTCGTGGCTATTTTGTTTTCATATCGTAGCTCCACTGTGTATTATTTTGTGGCTACGATCAAATTATGTCATGGAGCACTAGTAAATTTGGGTCATTTTAGGATGGCCATTTCGACTCTCTTGTGACGTTATGTCATCAAGATTGCGACGATTCCTGGGTCCCTCAAATGTCGCATCATATCTTGTGGAAACTGCGACGAACTTGAGATAATGTGGCAAGTGTGACGACACAATGTTGTCGTCCCAAGAGAGATGACTTATGAAGGTCGTCGCAAGAATGAAAATGGATGAAATCATCGCAAGAATGAAAATGATGGATGATCCTCTTCGTCGCAAGAGAAATGACATATCCTAGTTTCTGCGATGAAAAGGTCGTCGCAAGAGAGACAAAATGTCGATTGATGCGATGAACTATTCATATGGTCGACAATCGTGTTCACCACAAGACAAACGCCATATCATGGTTTTTATGACAAACATGTCATTGCAAGAGCACCAAACGATCGATAGTTGCAACGAACTATTCATATGATCAACGATCATGTTCTTTGCAAGACAAACACCATATCCTAGTTTCTGCGACAAACAGGTCGTCGCAAGAGCAACGAACGGTCGATAGTTGCGACAAACTATTCATACGATCGACGATCATGTTTGTCGCAAGAAAAACTCCATATCGTAGTTTTGGCGACGAATAGGTCATCATAAGAGAGATGGAAGGTCGATAGTTGTGATGAAATATTCATACGATCGACGATCATTTTCATCGCAACAATGACGAAATATATTAATTTTAATTTTTTTTTTAAGATTAATGAAAGAATGAGAACAACTACAAAGTTGCTACTAAATGGAATATGTGAAAGCTTTGGCAGTAAACATGCTTGAAAGAGAAATATTTTCATAGGATGGTCTCTCCAATTTAGGAGATGCTTAAGAATAAAAGAGAATGACTTTCATGAGATGAAGCCATACAACCCTTTCATGAGTTCTTCATTAATGGATGAAAAGTTGAAACACATTAAGACATCTAATTTTGAGATGCCATTAAAATATGGATTTACCACAACATCTAGTTTTCACTATCTAGTTTTGTGATGCCATTAAAATATGGATTTACAAAAACATCTAGTTTTCATGTTGAAAAGTATTGCTCAAGTATTGTATTAACATCAATTTGCTTCAAATATTAAAAGAATATAAATATTTGTAGCTCGAAGAATATAAATGTTTAGAAACTAAAATTTAGAACTTTTATCTCTTATTCCATTGCACTATTCCCTATTGTATTGCATCTACTATTGACAAGCATAGACAATATGCTTTGTCTTAATTTGCTTGAAGAAACTACATTTTCCACCATATCCTCTCTAAGACTCTCCAACACATTTGACACAAAACAAATTGTGAAATTAATATCTCCAATTGAAGCATGTGTAAAAGTGTGTCACAATTGGTTTTCAATTTTTATTGAATTTATGAGAATATATGTTTTTTTATGAAGAATTTTTGTGTGAAGATGGAAAGTAAAATAATTGTCCTAAGACTCTAGCAATTCTCAGAATTTGAAAATTATATCCAAGCCTTCCAAGTGTCGTAAATGATGATGATGAAGTCCACTAAATGAAACAAGTAAAGGTATGATAGATTTGTTTATAGAGAAATTCATATGTGAGTGAGATACATGGGGGTGGAAGTATTTTCCTCATATGCCTTCACAATTCTATGAATGGCACTTGATAATAAACATCAGTTTCATAACTAGGATACATATTCATATATTAATGTGAAGAATGATTTGACAGATTCAATTTGTCAATAGGTGACATGAATTTTGAAAGAGCATGGTGGCTTCATCAAAATACCACTCCTGAGCTAAGCATGGATACTTAAAAAGAGAGTGCATCCCTTGTGTTGGGAAACACATATGTTATATTTCATGAAGTACCCTAGGAAAAAAACTACGTTTTGATGAAAAAAAAATATGGAGCATTGTTTGGATACTTATCTCAATCTACACCACAATTTCTTTTGACCTCGAGGGAGAGTTTTGTACATTATATTTAAGTTTCTTTACCTTTTATAAGTCTTGGTTTGGGGGCTTGAACCTATCTTGTTTATTGTTAAGGAGTGTTGATGGAAGGTTTTCACTATCCTAACCTTTATGAATCACACAAACCACTTTTAATTACGTAAGGTGAAGAACATAATTTTGA